>JAAGKR010004845.1:0-56731 GCA_011419295.1 Clarias macrocephalus | reverse complement strand
CTTTAGCCCAAACGCGTCTCTTCTGCTTGTTGCCTGTCCTTAGCAGTGGTTTCCTAGCAGATATTCTACCATGAAGGCCTGATTCACACAGTCTCCTCTTAACAGTTGTTCTAGAGACGTGTCTGCTGCTAGAACTCTGTGTGCCATTGACCTGCTCTCTGATCTGAGCTGCTGTTAACCTGCGATTTCTGAGGCTGGTGACTCGGATGAACTTATCCTCCGCGGCAGAGGCGACTCTTGGTCTTCCTTTCCTGGGCCGGTCCGCATGTGAGCCAGTTTCTTTGTAGCGCTTGATGGTTTTTGTGACTGCACTTGGGGACACTTTCAAAATTTTCCCAATTTTTCTGACTGACTGACCTTCATTTCTTAAAGTAATGATGGCCACTCGTTTTTCTTTACTTAGCTGCTTTTTTCTTGCCATAATACAAATTCAAACTCTTTGAATGAGAAGGTGTGTCCAAATTTTTGGTCTGTATATATATATATTAAAAATGTTATGTAAAATTTTTTTTATAGATTTTTTTTAATTGCCTTTCAGTATTACCTAAGAGAAGGGATTTTCTTTAGTGATTTATTTTCTACATTCTACAACAATACTGGGGATTTCAAAACTATGAAATAAGACTTATGGAATTAGGTAATTATGTAACAACAACAACAACAGTTGTTAACTTAAGACATGACGGTGAGGTGTTCTGGGACAGTTCTTGCAGGAACAGTATTGTGTCAAGTGCATTTGCAAAACCCATCAAGCACCATGATGACACCGGCTCTCATGAGGAGCTTCCCAGGAAACCAGTCTAAAAAATCATCACTTAACAGCACCTCAGGTTAGAGATTGTTATGGTGGCTTTACAGATACATAGCAGATACATACAGATGAAGCAGATACATCTCAATAGCATCTCTTCAAAGGAGATTATTTCATATTTTGGACGCCTTCAGCATTGCTTTACAATATAGAAAGAAATTAAAATCGGGAAAGACCATGGAGTTAGAAAGTGATCCAAAACTTTTACACAATAGTGTATATCTACTGTATATTAATGAAATATTATGATGGGAGGTGTTTAGATGCAATACTTTAATTTTTACTAATGATGGCTAGACATCCGGTGGGTGTCGCCTTGCACCTCCAGGGTCTGGGTTCAATTCCCAGGCCAGGCTCGATTCCCGTCTCTGTGTGCATGGAGTTTGCATGTTCTCCCCGTGCTTGGTGGGTTTCCTCCCACAGTCCAGAGACATGCAGATTAGGCTAATTGGCGTTCCCAAATTGCCCGTAGTGTGTGAATGAGTTTGTAAGTTTGTGCATGTGTGTGTGCCCTCGATGGATTGGCACCTTGTCCAGGGCGTGGCCTAAGTCTCCTGGGATAGGCTCCAGGCCCCCCGCGACTCTGCAGACAGGATTAAGCGGTATAGAGGATGAGTGAGTGAGTGAGTGATATAATCCGGCAAAAATAACTCTTGTGTCCTACTCGTGCTCCTAAGTGTGTGTAATTCACCCATAAGACACTAACTTATTTAAAACTTTGAATCATATTAATCATGATGCGTTCCTGCAGTTTTATATATGGATGATTGCGTGTTTTTAATAACGCACAAACGAAATTAAGCTTCATGTTTGTGTTTCATTTTAATGGCATTGACTAAAGAAAAACAAAATTTGAAAAAAAAATGAAAGAAGGAAGATAAATCTTTAAAGTAAGACGAGTACAGTAACAAATGTAGTATTTTTGCTGGTTTCTGAAAGGAGCAGGGGCTCAGGCAGCGCGAACGGTGCTGCAACTTTTTCTTTTAATTCCGTGTAACACTTAACTAGAGACAGCAGTAAGTAACTGATAAGTGACTTTGACGGGATAACTTTTGTGAGGAAGGATAGAGACAGGCGGTAAGATGTGAGTCAGCTTTAATTCTTGCACTCATTGTGAATTTTACAGCTGCTTTTCAGCACCGCTCAGCAGTTAGTGCGGGTGAACTTGTCTTTAGCCCAGACCGTCACTGTGCTTCCTCTTTATTGCTTCCCAGCTCACTGGAAACAGACAGACACTAATTAGTAGTGATGGGGCTTCATGTATCACCAGACTGACTCCAAAATCTATTTAAAAAAAACAATAAGTTTTTAATTTATATACAGTATGTATGCATATTGGCAGGCAGAACAGCATCCTGTGTGATAAGAGTGAAGTTTGTTTAGAACAAGTTTGTTTAGAATAAAATATGAAAATGTCATATTAAATCTGGATATATAAAAAAAAAATCGCAATACGAATCGAATCGGCACTGAGGTATCGTGATGATATCGTATCGGGTGGCCCTTAGTGATTCCCATTCCTGATAATTACTAATTATGAGTCGTTCCTGAATGATTCGTTCTTTTTGAACGAGTCTTTAACGTGACTCACAAGAACGTGTAGTCTCAGAGAGTGATTCGTCTATTTTCTACTGGGCGCGCATGCGCGAAGCATCGCAAAACCTCTGTAGGTTATGTACAGGAAACAGAAATGAGTCGTTACCTTCGAGTCTTTTAGTCCGAATCGTGCGTTCTTTCGTCACGTGACTCCCATAGACGCTATGCAGTGCATTACACAGGAAATAGAATTGAGCGATTCTTCTCATGAGTCTTCTAGTCTAAGTCGTTCATTCTTTCGTCACGTGACTCCCATAGACGCTGTGCAGTGCAATAGATTCAAAAGAACGAACGACTCGGACCAAAAGACTCGAGAGGTAACTATTCATTTCTGCATAGCGTCTATGAGAGTCATGTGACAAAAGAACGACTCGGACCAGAAGATATGTGAGGTGAGCTGGTCATTCTGTTTATCATATGTCCTTAGATGCATTGTAATATTTTCATTACTGGACCTATAGCCATAATTTGTGTATGTAGACGTGTTGGGGGTCTGTTTATTGAAAATCTAACAATTTATTTTATTTCTGATCAGAAGAACAAAATGAAGTAAATGACTCAAAAAAAGATTTGTTCGAGATTCAAAGAACAAGAGACATACTGTAAAATGCTTTTTGAGCTTGCAAAGGTATAAAGCAAAATAACATGATCGCCATATAATGAACTTACTGTATGTGAACTCAGTTTTAAAAAGTGCTTGGTGTCACTTTGCTGTCCATCTCTCCTTCTTATTTCTTCCTCAGTGTTTACAGTGATTCCTAGTCCCATTATCTCTTTTAAAAAATGTCCAGAAATATTTGTAAAAATTTTCATGTTTAAAAAACGTCTATTTTTTTTTAGAATTATTTTGGGGTAATTTGTCGTGGTATGCAAATTGACAAAAATTCCGCAAAAGTTTCGCAGCTGTCTATAGTCCGAAGTCCAGGAGAGCCACATTTCTGAGGGAGGTCTGGCATACGATCTCCTCTATCAATCAAAACAAAACGAGCCAGAGATGGTGGTTTGCTGACCTTGCGCATTTTGGATAGGGCACATGATAGCTTTCACTCTCCCTGATTGTATATCTGTTGTATGATGGATGGGAATTGTGAGTGGGACTTGGCCAAGATTAAATTACGAGGAGCGTTCAAGTCAAACCGGGACTTCTTGTGACTGACTATACAGTAGTCTTCAAAATGTTTGGGGTGATTAAAGCAGTTCCTGGGAGGCCAGGATTTCAGATGTGAAGCAGGCAGTCCGATCATGGCTCCGGCTTACTGACATCTTTCTACCTTGATGGTATCCAAGCACTACGGTGGTGAAGCACTGGGATAAGTGCATTAGTGTGGCAGGAGATTATATAGAGAAATAAAGTTAGTTTTTATTCTCATAACTGTGTTCTGTTATTCTACACAATGAAAAAGCACCCCTTATGTACATTATATGCACAACCAAGTAAATATACTGTATAATAGAGTTTTGTGCACACCACCAAAGGCAAATCAGCTCTGATGTACACATGCCTGGTAATGTGTAACTTTAATCAATCTGACATCTTTAAAAGTAAGAGAGTGCTAAATAAGGCCTATGGTGCACACAAAGTGCTATGCTCCTGTGCTGTATCTCATCAGCTCTAATCTAACGTCATCTCAACAACACTCCCGCTACATCTGTCTCGTCACTGAGCGTGCACTTTCTCACAAATCTCTTTCGCGCACCGATTCATCATCTGTGTGACTTGGCGCATCTGATCTCTCTCCTGAGCTGAGACTGCACTTCTTTCTGGCATACGGATTTGTTACTCACAAGTCAGTGATCTCTTCTCTAAGCCCCTCATCTGTCATTGTATGATGACAGAATGCGTCCTCTCGCGCTGTTATATGGTTGCTCTCTCTCTCTCCGTAATGCCTGGATGATGATATTTCATCCAAAATGTCACAGCATGATATGAGGTCACGACCGTCCACTGCTTAACGCAGAATGCTAACTACTGAGCTGGGACTGCGTTTATGTCTTGTAGCATTGCATTAACTTCTATGATTTGCAGTGCAAGTCTTTTAAACTGAGGTTCTGGGTACTGTTTGGGATTTTCACGATACCGGTGCCACATCGATACCTTTAAGTCGGTACCGGTGCCTGAACCAATAATACAGCCACATGTTTAAACATTTTAGGCATTTTTAAACCTTAGGATTTTTAATTTAAGTGTGTTTAGCTTAGCGAGCTAACGCTACCAGCTGCCACCAGAGGCAAGTGTAATCACTTCATTCACGTGGATGCTCTCATTTCCCAACTTGTGCTTTTAAGTCGGAATGGGAAAACAACATGGACACTCACGGTACCTCAAACATGAGTATATTCTTAGAGCTTTCCGACTCGCGTTAAAATATGTTTTCTCAGTCGGGAAATTATCTTCAAGTGCGCTAGCATCAAAGTGAGGCACAGTTCTGATTTGTTTCTAGTACAGTACATATGTTATACATTTAGCAGACACCCTTATCCAGAGCAACTTACATTTTTATCTCATTCTACATCTGAGGATCTTGTTTGGTTGCAGGATTTGAACCTGGAACCTTCCAAACTATTGCTCAATGCCTTAACCACTGCACTACCTCTTGACCCCAGGTACCAGTGCCCATATTGGCACCAGGTTTCAGTTCCCAACCCTAGTTAGGTGCAGTCATGACATGAGATTTTCATGGAGGGCAAGCTGTGGGTGAATGAACAGCCAACTTTAGCTCTTTAACTTTAGCTAACTTGCTTGTTTAAGGATTGTAAGGGATCATTTATCTTTGGGATTAATAAAGGTACTCTATCTATTTATATATCTATCTATTGTACTGACAAAATTTTATAGCATTGTTAGCTTGTTAAATAGAATATTATTATTTCTTTAGATAGAGCCTATTAGTTACCATTGCACGGTAGCGTAGTGGTTAGCACTGTGGCCTCGCACCCCCAGGGTCGAGGGAATGAGTCCTGCCTCGGGTGTGTGTTTGTGTGGAGTTTGCTTGTTCTCCTCATGCTTGGTGGGTTTCCTCAGGGTGCTCCGGTTTCCTTCCACAGTTCGAAAACATGCAGATTTGGTTAATTGGTGTTTCCAAGTTCCCTGTAGTAAGTGTGTGTGCTTGTCTGCCCAGTGATGGGTTGGCACCCCATCCAGTGTGTACCCTGCACGGGGCCCCGAGATGAAATCCTCAGATTGCAGCATTACTGTATTAAATAATGCAGTTTTACTGAAATGCTACATAAGGCATTTAAAACTAAGCTATGCATAAATGTTTAATTAAGCTAGAGAAATGGTGAAAGCTTTATGTCTAATCTAGTCCGGGTTTTATATGACTTTGCTTTAGCATAACACAGCAATTTGGCTGAATTTATTCCGAATGCAGATTCCAAAATTGTTATATGACAGTGTGTTAGATCAACATACGTATGAACTCCCCGTCTTTGCCCTAAGAAATGAAATTTTGCAAGGGATTTGCCTCAGCATAGGAAGCATTTTCAGCATGGCTGGCTAAGTTGCGCGTACATCCAGGAGCCGTTCAAAACTTGTTTGCGTCAGTGAATCGAAGCAATTTTACTAATTCGTTTGTAAGATTTTTTGCATTTTGTGCAAGATTTAGTAAAGACATAGCATCATGAATCCCAAAAATGTTAGCAAGGATGGAGGCAAGAAGAAAAAGGAGCCACTTTCAGTTGCTAATCATGCTAAGAGGCATGATAAATGAAGGTTAAGTAAGGTTTAATATCTATTTATTTCATATTTTACTTCATTTACATGTCTTTTCCAAATGTTTTGATTGATTTATATGCAAAAATACGATTATAGTATTAGAAATTTGGGTGGCTGGAACGGATTAGCCTCATTTACATTATTTCTTATGGAAAAATGCATTTTGCAATACGAATTTTAAACCAGAATGATTTTAAATTCCTATGTCAAAATCCCTCTTTATCTTAGACCAGACCATGTAGAGAAGCTTGATTATACACATTATTTGTGACCCTTAAATTCCAGGTTTAGTCAGGACGTTGTCATAACAACAGGAAGTGTGTGAGTCTGGTCAGCGCAGTCAGAGTTTTAATTGTGCTGCTTGTGTTGTTATCAGGTTTTAATTATTTCTGTCTCGAAAAAAAAAAGAACATCGTTTAGACTGACAGTGAAATGAAGAGAGTGTGTGTCCTCATCTGACCTCATCAGTGCACAGAGGGATTTTTACCAGGTTTTGCTCCATTTTGAATACGTTAATATGATTTTTTTTTCTGGGATTAATGCACATTCCATCCAGCACTTAAAATCAAATGATGTAAAATGTGTTGCTGGAGCTGTGCAATGCAATCGATTGTGCAATTTAACTGATCTTTCGGTTGATTCAGTTAATTGAATCAATGGGTCAGATTCACACTTTTTTCATTATTTAGGTAAACTTACAAACATTAAATGGTCTAAAATTGACAATTTACTTAACAATATCCAACAGCTTTTGTAATATTAGAAACCATCCATCTTTTTTTAAATACTCATGTTTTGCAAGAATATCACGTCTTCTTCTTTTGAGCCTATGGGCGGTTGGTGCAATACCGCCACCTACTGGACTGGAGCATAATGTGGAGCATTAGATGGGCAGGAAAAAAGATTGTGGCATTGTGTGAAATGACATTCAAGTTTGTTTTAAATGTTTTTAGTAGTTTTAATATTTCAAAATGAGAATTGAGGTAAGAAATATAGCAAATCAGAAAGTTAACATTAGTGTTATTGAATCGAACCGAATCGAAAATGGTGAAGCCCAACACTCGATTGATAACTCCAATGTTTGTGTAAGTTGTGTTTTTTTACTTTGAGCCAGAAGACAGGCGCTCAGTGTGATATTGAAAGTAATCAGGCACAAATCTTTACTATCATTCTTGTAATTTATGGATTATTAAAGTAAAAGAATAACATGTTCCATTCAACTTAACAGAAACTACATTCAGATGCCCTCATTCGTTTTCTTGATTCTGATTAACGAGTTTACATGAACTTGTCTTCTTGTAATTCTTAAGTGTCTTAAGTCAAATTGTTAACATGTGCTTAGGCTGCATGTTAAACAACTTACTGTTAGCTTTAGTTTTCCTTATGTCGCTTATTATTGATTTTTCTTTTCCTAATGCAGATTCATGACACTTTGAGGAAGTCGTAGGAGCAAAATGTATTGATTCACATCATCTGTGGTATAAATACGAATGTCCTACCCTTTGATGTAAAAATGATCCATTTTGCTGATGTAAAGGTTTCATCAGCACGTCAGATTCAGAGCAGTGCTCATATAAATTACATATAATAACTAAAAACAGCAGGATGAAAGGCGGACACTTTATAAAAGTTTTAAAATGTAATAATACCTGAATTATCGTCTCTATTTCCTTTTGCACATAAAGACAAAGGAATATTCTCCATACCAATAAATTTGTCTCCTCACAGGTTTTAGCGTGAGATATTCCCCAATATTGGCTCATAAAATATTTACTGTATGTGATGCATATATAAATGTGTTATGATGATAATGATGAAATATCGTACCTTAAAAATGACTTTTCTTCCCGCGATTTTTTTTTTTAAGGGCATTAACCCAGTCCTTGAGTCTACGCTGTGCTATGCAGTGTTCAATCAAACATCGGTACTCTTGCTTATTGATGTGCTTCGTTTTCTACAAAGGAAAAAAAAAATCACTTTTAATGATTTAAGCAGCTCACAAGCACACAAACAACTGTCTCTGCATGCAGTGTTGTATCAGTTGTATTATTGAAACACTCAATTTCAAAGCGGTGAAAATGTTTATTCTCGTTTGTAAAATGAAAGTTATGTATAATGAAAGTGACACACACACACACACAAATGTGATGCTTTAGAGTCTAGTGCAGTAGAACAGACAGTTGATCCTCATCACCTTCTCTTATAGCCATGCTGCCTTTCTAACAGGTCTTATCAGATATTCTTGTGTCAGCAGGTGAGACACAGGGATCTGCACTACTGCGATCTCTAAGGATTGATAAGAATTGTCAAAACAGCTCTATTTATTGTCTCACTTTCAGCCAGTGTAGGCATAGACGATAGGAGGGATAAAGACACGCCTCCCAAAAGAGCCTTCGATCTCCTCGGACAGATAGAGCTGATTTAATGCGTGTGCATGTGTGCATGTGTGTATGTGCGTGTGTGTGTGTGTGTGTGTGTGTGTGTGTGTGTCAGGCAAACACAGATAGTGAATTGGATTCTCCACCATGTTTCCTGTATCAGTGATAAGCTTGTAATAGGTTCGCTGTGTTCCGGTGTGTGTGTTAATGAGCAGCTGTTACAGACGCTGTAAAAGTCTCTCTAATTGGCAGGTACTCAGTTCTGGTGTCTGCTGGATATCGTGCCCATTAAGAATGAGAAAGGAGAGGTCGTGCTGTTCCTCGTGTCCCATAAAGACATCACGGATAATAAGAAAGACCAGGATGAAGAGCAGTGTCCGGAGCTGGGTGAGCCTCCACACAAACACACGTCCAAGCGACTGTATAACGCACCACAGAGTCACAATACCCTTCACCTGACCACGACACCCTTTCTCGAAGTCACATGACTTGCTGACATGAGAGCAATACAGCTGGAACTATTAAGTAATGCACACGATCCAATCAGATTTGAGAATGTAATCAAAGGGTGCGTAACACACAATAATAGCCAAAACACAATTTTATGTCATACATAATACACAATACAGAAAAAAGTTTATTCAACATCGAACTGTCCAATCTTGCTTCCCTAAAAATTTCAAGGTGCTAACTTCAGCCGTTTTGGAGAGATGATTTTATATGTGTCTCAAAAAATGATTCATCTTTCTTTATGAGTATTAATACTGAAATTGGTTTCTAAAGTTTCTCAAAGCTTATGACCTGTAAAAATAGTTTCTTAAATTTGTTTTTGGTAAAAGCTTAAATAGCAAAAATCTGTAGTGTCCGTAACCATGTCAAATTCATAATGCAATATCTTAACGATTTTGCATTTTAGAATAATGCACTTTTTCAGGTTTGGTTTTTACATCTAAAGTTTTATCCGAATGACAGTTAAGATCGTTGAAAATTTTGAATTAAAAAAAAAATGTTATGGACACCAGAGTACATGAAGTAGCAAATGCAAAAAAGAATTAGCAAATGTGTTTCTTTTTATCTGATAAAAATGTAAATGTGTATGCACATGTACAAAAAAATTAAACATGGATCGAGAGATACGAAGCATCAAGTATTATGAAGAATTGTGTTACATGATCCTTTCCGAAAATTCACATTTTTCACCCACTCTACAATGAGACACTTTTTCTCATTTTCTCTACAATGAGCCGCCATGTTAATTTTAATGCAGTGTGATTTAATGCTTGTAGATAAAAAGGTTTCTATATGAAGTTTTCACTGTTGCTCCATCTTTAAAATATAGTAAAATATGTAATCTAATATTTATGATTGTAAAATATAAAAATAAATGTTTCCAAAATCTAACAATTTCAAATGGATTTCTCCACATTTTTTTGAACATTTGCTAAATGAAAACATACACACATATATACAGTACAGACCAAAAGTTTGGACACACCTTCTCATTCAAAAGAGGTTGAATCTGTATTATGGCAAGAAAAAAGCAGCTAAGTAAAGAAAAACGAGTGGCCATCATTACTTTAAGAAATGAAGGTCAGTCAGTCAGAAAAATTGGGAAAATTTTGAAAGTGTCCCCAAGTGCAGTCACAAAAACCATCAAGCGCTACAAAGAAACTGGCTCACATGCGGACCGGCCCAGGAAAGTAAGACCAAGAGTCGCCTCTGCTGCGGAGGATAAGTTCATCCGAGTCACCAGCCTCAGAAATCGCAGGTTAACAGCAGCTCAGATCAGAGAGCAGGTCAATGCCACACAGAGTTCTAGCAGCAGACACGTCTCTAGAACAACTGTTAAGAGGAGACTGTGTGAATCAGGCCTTCATGGTAGAATATCTGCTAGGAAACCACTGCTAAGGACAGGCAACAAGCAGAAGAGACGCGTTTGGGCTAAAGAACACAAGAAAGAACACAATAAAGAAAACTCTTTGAATGAGAAGGTGTGTCCAAACTTTTGGTCTGTACTGTATATATATATATATATATATATATATATTTTTTTTTTTTCTAGCTCTATTGTTTTCTATCCCATGTGCTAATGGTACATTTACATACTTCATATAACCTCAACTATCTGGCTTTTTTAATGATTAATGTTACCATAAAACTGACCAATCACGTGCCAGATCAGATATGTACAGTCTCAACTGTCACCTGTCTCATGAAAAATAATGCATTTGATAGATGGAAGGAGACAAAAATGGGTTTTCTGGTGAGTGCTTTGAGAAACACTGAGCTACTGAGTGAAGTCACTGCCTTAGATCATCTCTGCAGAGTTTCACATCAGCACTGTTGACGGTACACGGATAACTGAGTAAAAATATTTCTTCAATCTGCCTGAAATCATTCCTATTAGAGATTCCAGCTTAACTGTTTACACGGACGCTGACAAGATAAGATGTGCATTTAAGCATTTAATCAGAATGCAATTTCTTTGACATGCACAAAGTGGTTCTGCCTGCTGTGAAGGTTTTAAACTGCCAGAAACATAACAGAAAAAGAAAAAAGGATTTTTCTGCAATTTAAAAGTTAGCTTACGCTTCTGCGTTATGACTGGTTACAAAAATCCATTAATGTTTCCGCTGTGCTTGGTTAGATGTTTTACTATGTGTGAGATCTCGAAGTGAAGTGTGTGTATGTGTGTGCCCTGTGATGGATTGGCCCTGCCATGTGCCCTAAGTCTCCTGAGATAGGCTCCAGGCCCCTCATGATCCTGGATACAGGATTAAATGGTATAGATGATGAGTGAGTGAGTGAGTCTTGCTCTTGTCGCCGTGTTAGAAGGTTCATTCTGATTGGACTGGACCAGGACAGAGGCATTTCTAATCTGATTGGGTTATTGTTTACATTATTAGTAAGATATTAGGCTCTATGGTGGCACGGTGCCTTAGTGGTTAGCATTGTTGCCTTGCACCTCCAGGGTCTGGGTTCGATTCCCGCCTCGGGGAATCATGGAGTGCATGGAGTTTGCATGTTCTCCCCGTGCTTAGTGGGTTTCCTCCGGATGCTCTGGTTTCCCCTACAGTCCAAAGACATGCAGATTAGGTTAATTGCTGTTTGCAAATTGCCCATAGTCTGTGCTCAGTATGAGTGTATTAATGTTGACCAGAGGTTCTACCATGGTTGTAAAAATGGGAACAAATACAATAGGCAGTACTGGCCTCCATGGTCCCTAGTTGGACTACAGAGGTTCCTGGATGGATGGATGGATGGATGGATGGATGGATGGATTAGGCTCTATGTACATGTACCTATTGACTGCCAGCATAGTTTCATATGTTCTTTACATCATAAAGAAGGGGGTTTGCTCTAATCCCTGAGAAACATGCCAGTAGGTGGATGGGTTACACCATATTGCCTCTAGATATATATATATATAAAATCAAACCCTGCCTCGTATAAACACTAATGATACAGTAATTGCTCTATGCTGCCTCATAGAGAAAGACACAGACGGAGCATTATACCTGCACCGCTTTGATAAGCTCCCTGTGGAGGCTTTCTTTTCTGATTTTACGAACACTCGAGACGCCGTACTCCACACACAACACCTGCCCTGTTCACGAACCTCGGACCAGCCTGGCTTGAAAAGAACCTAATTATGTCCTTCAGGTTAGATTAAATCTCAGTGAGTTTAAGTGAATTTGAAGTGAGTTTAATTAGACGGAGAACAGAGATGAGTGCGTTTTTTCCTTCCTCGAGATTTCAAGATAGCAGAGAACAGAATGAATGAATGTGACAGCAATAAATGTACAGTACACCCTGCGCGCTCTATCCGATTGCTTTTAAGTGGAAACCAATTTAATACTTTTTGTGCTCTTCACGTGGTCTTTGTTTGCAGAGGTTACATAACCTCAGTCATTTTGAGATATTCGGTAATTAGTGCGGCAATTATTAATCTTCCATGAACTTACCTTGTATGCTTTGCGAGTTAGCGGGCGAGAGGCTTCTTTCTCTATTCATAAGAGCTCAAAGTATTTGAAAACCTTATTTACTGCTCACGTACAGGATATCATGCTTTGTCCGTTTTCACATTTTTTTAAAAATAACATAGCTGTTTTTTTTTCTATATATATAAATATGAAATGTATTAAAGCATGCTTTTTTGTTCAGATGAGGAGACAGGACTGGAGGTTCACAAGGTCACACGGCCTCAGGGTTTCAACGCTAACCGGCGGCGCAGCCGTGCCGTGCTCTACCAGCTCTCAGGACACCTGCAGAAACAGGACAAGAGCAAGCTCAAGATCAATAACGTAAGTGCGCTACGGGGATAATCTTAAAGAGCTGATGTTACATGGACAATTTTCTTCGTTCTGATTGAAATCATGCTGATTAGAGATTCCAGCTTCACTGTTCACATGGACGCTTGATCAGATAAGATGTGTGTGTACAAGCTCAAAGCATTTAATCATGCATGAAGTATATAGAAGAAATAGAAGAAATATAACAGAAAAGATCAAGAAATTCAGTTCATACTGTAGATAGCATGATGGTGTTGTGGTTAGCACTGTGGTCTCACACCTCCAATTTGCGTTTCCAAAATTCCCCATAATGTGTGAGTGTGTGTGTGTGTGTGTACTATATGTGCGTCCTGTGATGGCAACCTTTGTGCCCAGCAATAGGTTCCAGGCCTCCCACGACCCTGCACATGCAGTAATAAGCGGTGTAGAGAAAGAACGTGACAGAGTGAAGATGGATCGGCATCATGCAATGAGAACAATATGTGTGCTTCTGCTGTTGTTTTGAATTAGACAGCAATCTCTCAAGCAAAAACTCTGCAACTTTTAAACAGGAGGAGAGGGCTAGAGGACTGTTAAAGCACTCCCGGAAACTCATCGTCTCACCTAATGATAGGGCAGACATGCAGAAAGAATAGATTCATTCCAACAAGAGATCAAAGGCTGATCAATTGTTTTAATGACTGATGTTTTCCAATCGAACAGATTATAAATGACGTACATGTCACCCCTCTCATTCCCATTGGAGTTGGACCGAGCTTTCGGATTCGAGGTTATTTATACTCTAATTGGGCTTTTATTCTGATTATTAATATAATATTAGAGTCCGTGTAAATGCAGCAAAAAAAAAAAGCAGTTCATCCACAGTGATTAACCTTTCATAGAAGCTTTGTGTTACAGTTAATTTTGAGGAAAGGTGCCTTAAAATAATATGAATTTAGTTAATAGCAAATGTTACGGAATATACCGTAGGTTGCATTTGGCTGTAAGCAGTGGTGAATCAATAATACAGTATGTGAATGTATTATACTAAACAGATGGTACACTCCTCGCTCCGTGAAAGAACATTATGGATAGCTTTCTATGCAGTTCAAATAAAAAAAAATGCATTTAAATCAATTTGATTTAATAAATGATTTAAAATGCTTTAGTAAAAATTCTAATATTTTATATTTAGTGTACTGTAAAATGCATCTTTTTATTATACAGTATATTATTTACTTTGTATTATTTCAATTACAGAAGCTGAAAAGTGTGGCGGGTAAAACAACAGAAGCAATAAGAGAACCAGAAGTCGATATCATTTTATCTTAAACATTATTGTTTAAGATCATTGTTATTGTTATTGTTGTTTTAATTCATGCAAACCTCTTGAACGTACTTTAGCTCAGAACCAACATGCCTTAATGCAGCATTTAGGAGAAAAAAGAAAATGATGTAGCAAAGTAGCAGGACAATTTAGACCAATTAGCAAAAGAAATCAAAAAGAAAATACTTTTTTATTGGACCAATAAAACCAGTCTAGTGATTGCCATAATAAACACACACCAACAGACTGCAGCGTAATTGTACTGTATATATGGAAAACATAGGATGTCAAACAAAATCTTTGTCTTAGGCATTGCACGACCTGCTTCAAGGTAATAGACTGATTTTGCATCCGTTTAGAAGTACAGGTGAGAAACTGTTTATGGGTGATGTGTACATATATAAAAGGTTGAAAGGTTGGGGTGTGTTCATGGTAACTGTAACTTACTTACTTTAATACGTCTGTAACTGTAGATGATTGAAATTTTATTTTTACATTAATAATAATCCACAAACTAACTGAAAATGCACAGATAATAAGATATTGAGGGATGTTCGTGTCAAACCGGGACTTTTGATTGTACAGAATAACAGAGTTATGAAAGTTAAAACTCCCTTTATTTCTCTGTATAATCCCCTGTTTCACTTACGCACTCATCCCAGCGTTTCACTACTGCTTAGATACAGTACCATCAAGGTAGAACGTTTTTTCAGTAAACCAGATCCATAATAGGACTGCCTGCTTCATGTCTGAAACGCTGGCCTCCCAGGAATTCCCTTAATGGCGGAAACATGTGGAAATGGTTTACAGGTCAGGACTGTACATGTGATGTGGCAATAACCCCCAGCTCAGTTCCTGTAATGTGCAAGTGGTGTTTGTGAATGACCGTGTGTACAGTTCACACAGACAGTCATCCATTAGTTCTTGAGGGTCAGACGTTCAGGAATGCCTGCAGTGGGCTCTGAGCCACCATAGGCCAGGATCGTCATTCATGGACGTACAGCCTTCTTTAAATTGTTTCCACCATTCAGATGTTTAAAGATTCTCATTACAGCACTGTGCTTGAATTCCTATCTAAATTTATCACGAGTCCCGGTTTGACTTGAACACGAATCATATTATAATGTATTAGAATATATTGTATAATGCTGCATCTTACAGTATGTTACCCCATGAGATGAGCAGACGATGGCAAGCTAAAGAAACATAGAGGATGATAAAATGTCTGAAGGTGAATCCAGCACTGAACTGCATCCTTTATTGAAGTGGCTTCGAGTGTAGTGTAAGTGAATATGAATTGAGGCCAGAGAGCGGAGCTATAGAAAGAGTCTAAAGACATGGTATATCATTAACTTCCAGATGTATGTACAATAACCTGAACAAGAAACACATGCTCCATTAATATAGTGTAACATAAATCTCTGGTCTTTTCTTTTAGAACATGTTTGGTGAGAAGCCTCCCATCCCCGAGTACAAGGTAGCAGCCATTCAGAAGTCCCGCTTTATCCTTCTTCATTATGGTACCTTCAAGGCTGGCTGGGATTGGTTGATTCTTTTAGCCACCTTTTACGTGGCAGTCACTGTTCCCTATAACGTGTGTTTCACTGTGGTCGGCGGACGCGATGACATAACACCAAGAAATCCCCCGAGTGTCAGCGACATCTTAGTGGAGATCCTTTTTATGCTAGGTAAGATGTGTTGCCACCGATATTTTGACCTATCTACCTCATCTGCAGCATGAGATGAGTAAAAGTGTTATTTTTGTATTGTGTAAAATCGCAAGGGACATGGGGACAAAGGGACTGAAATAAACAATAAAGGCTTGGAATTGACGTTGGACAGGAAAGATATTTGATGTGGCTGAAAAACCCCCGCTGCATTTCATTTGATTTGACATTAGAACCTCATTAGTTCTAATGTCATATCCAAAAATGCTTGTTACACTTTAAATCTAATATTTAAAGCACACAGCCAACTGTGATTTCAAGCTTATTTCCCTTAATGTTTTTGTTTGTTTGTTCATCAAATTATGGCTTCTTTAAGATTTAAGAATTGATCACTCCCGCAAAAAGAGGCCTGTTACCTTTGTTTCTGCTTGGATGAAACCTGCACCCATGGGTCCAAAAACTGAAATGATATTTAAATATGCAACAAAACTAACCTAGGAGCTACTGTAACCTCACATTGTGCTGTGTATTACAGATATCCTGTTGAATTTCCGCACCACGTTTGTGAGCACATCAGGCCAGGTGGTGTACGATGCACGCTCCATCTGTGTGCACTACGTCACCACCTGGCTCTTTGTGGACCTAATCGCCGCGCTACCCTTTGACCTGCTATACGCGTTCAATGTCAGTGTGGTGAGTATATATTTTTTTTCTTTTCTCGATCTGCAAAAAAACAGTACTGATCCTTGTTATAATGGTCTGCATGTTTTGTTGCTTGGTGTTGCTTGGTGTTGCTTGGGGCGGTGATGGCTCAGGCGCTTGAGCCTCTTTTGGACAAGGCTACTGCTAATATATAATACTCAGCATCCTAAATACCAGTCCCAAGCCTGAAATAATTAGTAAGTTGTGGCAGGAAGGGCACCCAGTGTAAAACCTGTGCCAATAACTTTGTGACCCCAAGAAAAGCAACAAAATGCATTTGTTGTTGCAGTACTAAACCTTGAGGTACACCTTACATGTATGCCTTTTGGCAGATGCCCTTATCCAGAGTGACTTATATTTTTATCTCATTATACATCTGAGCAGTTGAGGGTTAAGGGCCTTGTGTAAGGGCCTAACAGGAGTAACTTGGTAGTGGTGAGGTTTGAACCTGGGACCTTCCAGACCATAGTCCAATGTATTAACCAACATAACAACCAAAAGGAAAAAACACAGCAATAATACGAAAACAAAATTTTTTTGTGTCTTCTTTTATCCCGCAGTACTTTGGAGTTCATCTACTAAAAACAGTCCGGTTGTTAAGACTTCTGCGTTTACTACAGAAGCTAGAGCGCTACTCGCAGTACAGCGCCGTGGTGCTCACCTTGCTCATGTCGATGTTTGCTCTGCTGGCTCACTGGATGGCGTGCGTCTGGTTCTTCATTGGACGCTGTGAAATCGAGAACAACACGCGTGGATCTTGGGACATCGGTGAGTAAACAGTATCTGTAAGCTAATAATATGCATCTCATTAGTGCTCCAGTGTAGTGTCTGAAAGTTTCTGTCCTTAATGAGAGAGTCTTAGGGATTTATTTAACCATGTTTACTGCATATTTCTCTAACTAATGGCCAACACTTTCACCCTTGAACATGCTCTACTGAGATTGTGCTTCTTTGAGGAATTTCGTAAACTCAAATTGCCATGGTCAAAGCCTTGAGCTGTAAACATTTTGGATAAAAAAAAAAAAAGATCATGCACCAAATCTCACAGCCTTTAGTATATGTTGTACATTTCAAACTTCTGTAATCGCACACTATACAGTAAATGACAAGTTTGGACATTTTTATTTCTTTCCACATTATAAAACAATGCTGAAGGCCTCCAAAATGTACAACGATCTCCTTTAAACAGTTGATATTGAGATGTATCAGCTAATTATGCTCTTGAAGCCTTCATAACGGCTCTAATCTGAGGTGCTGTTTGTTAATCGGTGATTAGAGGCTGGTAACTCTAAATTAACTTCTCCTCTGCAGCAGAGGTAGGTTTTGTTCTTGCTTTCAATGGAATGGTCTTCATGAGAGCTACAGTAGATCCATCATGGTGCTTGATAGTTTTTTGTTAATGCACTTGACACTGCTGTTTTTTCAAAAACTATTCGAAAACAGCTGACCTTCGTCCGTCTTAAAATAAAAACTTTAAAAAAAAATTTTGGTGTTGTACTTAATTACCTAATGCCAAATGTGTTTCCTCTATTGTTCTACAGGTAGAAAATAAATCCAAGCTTGTGTGCAAACATTTGACTGGTAATGTAGAAATAAAGTAGTTACTATGTTTCACTGTGTTTATGGACAGACTACTAAAAAATTACAGTGACAACGTAGGCTACAGTCATAACATAAAGCATAAAACAACATTTGCGGCAAATTAAACCACTGATCAAAGTGAACACTGCTGGCAGAAACAAAGTAAAAAAAAAACAGCTGCTTCCATCAATGCCTTTTCTTTTCCTTATATTTTCATTATGGTCTGTGATGATCACATCACATCTTCTGACATGATACCTCGCAGAAATGCAGTTTCTGTAAAGGCGCATGTCAATGGAACAACTGGGCTATTTTTATATCAGGGAGCATACAAAGGGTTTTTCCTCCGCTACTCTATAATGTCATCAAATTGACATAATGGCGAAGGAGAATACACCAGAAAATATGTTTCATCTGTTATATATGTGCTGTAGTATTATACTGGACATTTCCCTCAGTGACGAAGATGTTTCATTCACACCGTGATCATTACAGGACGAATATGGTGCTAATAACATAACACGCCGTTGTGAAGCTTTATTACATTTCCTCTGGCGTGTGCAAGGAACGAACCGACCTTGTTTCAGAAATAGAAATTAATTCGCTCTTCTTTTTCAAATACAGCATTCAGAAGGCTCGAGGAAGAATGAAGTGCTTTTGTTCGAAGCCACTCAAACCTCATGTCACACCTCGAGTGTAAAACTGGGAAGAGTAGCATTTCAGATGCTCTATTTTTGTCACCATTTTGATTTGAGACGTAATGATGGAGAGAGAATGAAGGTCAGGGAGCATGAAAATATCTATCTATCTATCTATCTATCTATCTATCTATCTATCTATCTATCTATCTATCTATCTATCTACACTGTAAACCCGAATAAGTTGAATCTGAAGGTAATCAGTTACATCAAATTTTTTAAGTAGTAATGTTTCCAACTTTAAGTAAACAGTTTTTTGAGTTTGTTGTACTCATTCATATTAATCGTTCTTTACTTGCATTACTAAGTAGCCTAACTTATACTATAATTTTTTTTTGTTGTTGTTGCAAATGAAATAAATTGTTGTTGGTCTTTCACCTGCAATGGGTCGCCACAGCGGTTTGTCACAAGTTTTTATGCCAGATGCCCTTCTGAACACAACCCTCCCATTTTTATCTGGGCTTGGGACAGGCACTCCATCCAGTGGCTGGGAATCGAACCCGGGTCTTTGGCATGGCAGGCGAAACACCTGCCACTGAGCCACCAGCGCGCTGTTACAAATCAAATAAGTATTATTACCAATCCACCATCTTGATCAAAACAATTCAGTGTGGGCAATTTATTGTGCATTGATTATGTCAGACACAAAATCGCTAGGCTGGAAGATTTTAAGTTGGTGGAACTTTAAGGAGACAGTTACTGTGGCTTAAAATATCAAATTTATTCAGCTAACTTGAAAAGTGTCATTAATACAAACTCTTAATTACCAAAAAGTTCTAAATACTCAACAAGGTCTATTAATTTGAACTAATTGTAATTGTTTAAGTTAACAGTACTCAATATGTTTAATTACTTTCAGCATTAGGGTTTACAGTCTATCTATCTGTCTGTCTGTCAATCTATGTCTGTCTGACTGACTGACTGTCTATCCATCTCTGTTTGTCTCCCTCTCTATCTATCTGTCTGTCTATTTCTCTCTATCTATGCAGAATTATGTTATATCTTAAAAAATATGAACTACATTTTAAGTTCTTTTCAAATCAGTCTTGATGACACGCTCTTAGAATTTTTTATGGAGCTTAATGAAGGAGCTGTCTGTGAAGATTTCCCATCAGTCCTGATGAGTTTTAATACGCTAAGCAGAGTACCTTTTCAATCAGCACTAATACTTTTTTTAATATTAATACTAAATAAAAGAAATGAATAATTAAACGAATAGATAATAAATGAAATAAGATTATTCCTCACCAGATGTTCATTCTGGATATGAATATTAACATGAGCATCAATTTCACTATTTATACTTGTCTATAAGCAACTTGTCTATATACGCGTCTTGTCCTTTAAAATAAATTTTTTAAATGACATAATAACATGTATGGTACAGGACATATAACCTCTGTTATGATTTGTTCATTTGTCTGTCTCCTGTATCTGCCGTACCTTCCATCATCATCAGTTTCAGAGACTAGGCGGCTGATCCTCTCTTCAAAAATAAAGCCAGGCAATCTGCTGTATGCTGTAATCATTTACTGTCCTCTTTATTAGGAACACATGTACAGTACACCTGCTCTGTACACATTCATGTAATTGTTTAATCTCAGAACAGAGGGGAAAAATGGATCTCAGTTATCTCAGCATGCTGCGGATGTTGGTGCCAGATGGGCTGGTTTGAGTTTTTCTGCTGATCTCCTGGGATTTTCACACAAATTCGTCTCGAGAATTTACACGGAATGGTGCGAAAAACAAAAACAAAAACATCCACTGAGTGGCAGTTGTGTTTAAATTAGCTGCTATGTATGTAAATGGGAGAAGACAGAACATGGCAGATTGTGTGTTAATTGCAGGTTTAAGCCTGAAATTGTTGTTGACGTGCTTCAGTAATAAAGAAGGCAGAAAGCTAAGTGACAGAATGTGTATAGTGAGAGTGTTTAAAATGTCCTCCCCATCCCGTTCTCCCTTTCCTTCCTTCCTCATTACTGTGGGTAATAGATGAGAGCTTTTAAGCAGTGTGATATCTCAGAATATTGCGTCAGCGGTCTCGGACGATGCGTCAGCACGCTGCACTTTGTCTGAGCTCGAACCTTTCAGACTGACAGGCCGAGAGAGCGAGAGAGACGCATGTGATCTATCTGGATTGAAGGGTTGGCAAACAGATTCAAGCCAGAAGGGACAAACTGTAACACTTTGAGATGCAGTTCCGTGCTGTCTGAATGTTAGAGCACTGCTGGAGCACTGAAGTCTTCCCGAGTGTGAGATCAGCACCCAGGATAGTGACAGCTGCACTGCTATTTCTGAACGGTTCAGTACCACAGACAGGGGCAGCGACTCTAACGCTGAAATGATGGAATACTCCCCAGAACCGAGCCTCATGGCCGAATGAATGCGGTGTGCATTTATTTCCATTAATCCGAAGCTACTTACAAGTAAGCTAGAATCTGATTAAAGCTGGAGCTAGAAAAGTAGTCGATAGTGATACTAGTGTTTGCAAAACTCTACTGAATGGCCTGAGATTAGAGTTAAGAGCAATATTCAGAAGGTCCTTAGTAGCAAACTAAAATAATTCAATCTTCGAATTCGGAGGTGAGTAATTCCAAATTAAGAGTCAAGTAGCGTTCACAGTGGCGTAGTGGTTAGCACTGTGGCCTCTCACCTCCAGGGCTTTGATTCACAAGTCTGCCTGCATGGAGTTTGCATGTTCTCCCCGTGCTCAGTGGGTTTTCTCCGGGTGATCCGCTTTCCTCACACAGTTCAAAAGCATGCAGATTAGGATAATTGGCGTTCCCAAACTGCCCCGTAGTGTGTGATTGAGTGTGTGTGTGTGTGTGTGTGTGTGTGTGTGTGTGTGTGTGTGTCCCCTGCGAAGGATTAACACCCTGCCTAGAGTGTAGCCCGTCTCATACCCTAAGTCTCCTGGCATAGACTCCTGTGTACAGTATAAAGCTGTATAGATGATGAGTAAGTTTTGCCCGTAGTGTGTGTGTGTGTGTGTGTGTGTGTGTGTGTGTGTGTGTGTGGACAAGAGCTGGGTAACTGTACATGATAATCGGTCAAGATTAAAGTAGCAGCCGTTTTCAGGATACAAATTCTAGGCACTTTCCTGTTCAACTACACTTCAGTAGTACTTACTAGTACTTCATAAACTTCAAACATTTAAGATGCCTTTATGAAATATAAATACTCTGATTTCAAAGAATTACATTTATACAGGTTCACTGTGAATATATTCGCAGTTTTCATTTGATAATAGTATATATTACAATAATACATAACACATTTCTTTCTTTTTCTTTCAGGCTGGCTGCATGAGTTGGCCAAACGTCTGGACACGCCATATTTCCTCTCTCCAATCACATCCCTCCTTCCAGATTCACTGAGGCCCAACAACCTGGATGGCCTGAACGGCACTGTGAGCCAATGGAACTCCACCAGCAGTGATATAGTGGGGCAGGACTCCAGCGCAGCGAACTCCAGCCAGTGGAACGGAACCGGGGCGGGGTCACCGGATGAGGTGCTGAGCGGCGGCCCGTCAGTGCGAAGCTCCTACGTCACGTCGCTCTACTTCGCTTTAAGCAGTTTGACCAGCGTGGGCTTCGGCAACGTCTCGGCTAACACTGACTCGGAGAAGATCTTCTCCATTTGCACCATGCTGATCGGAGGTGAGAAAGTACTAGGGTTGCCCTGAAATGGGATTTCTGACAAACCACGTGTCAGCACATGGTGTCACTTTCGGTTCTCACAGCTAGAGAAAACGCTGCGCGCGGCCCGTTTCACAGGATTAGCCCTTTAAATGACAGGCTCTCACAGCAACAAGTTGAATATAAATTCCTTTAACCCTTTCATGTTATTGGTTTGGTATCTGAATGTGTCCACCCGGGTTATGTTACTTTTTGATTAGCTTGCCTGTTTATGAGCCTTTCCTACTTCCCGGAATTGTATCGCGAGTTTAGTCCCTTCTCTTTGCTGGTGTTTATGATTATCCGTGTTGTTAGTACTTAATTGCCTTGCGTTATCACTATGATTGGTGAGATGGAAAAAGTAATAAAATTTTGTACTCAAGTAATATTTCACTGAAGTACGAGTAAAGTTCCCATTATAAAAATCTACTCAGATAAAAAGTAGCTCATAAAAAATGTACTCAGAGTAAAAGTTACACTTATTTTTTTTTTTTTTAAACAGCGGGGGGTAGGATGAGGGATTTTACTGTAGTTCAAAAAAAGACAAGTGGATATAAATCTCAAACTAGTTGTTTTTAACTGAAGGAACACCTTTGCATAATAAAGCTGTTGCTTTTGTTGTGCTTGAAAATCAAAGTGGTCACTTAAATATGGTGTCCCAGTCTAGGGTTGGGCCGTACAGCAAAAGAACTGGTTCAGGGTTCTATTTTAAACTGTATGGAAATGGTGGTATATGGCAGAAACAACCAGACCCAGTCGTTAGCTGATGAAATATTGAGGTTTATATTGCTTTTAAAAAACATACACACACCCACACCACCAGGATCAGCTTCGGGGTGGACCCAGGCCAAAATAATAAACCAAATGGTATCTGTATTTTTGTAGCTAAACTGCCTGCAAAAAAGGCAAAACACAAACAAAAATACAGGCACCTTCCCTGACTCCCTAAACCAAAAACAGTGAATAAATTCCCTCTTCCCAAAATAAATGGCAGCCACGTCCCTACTACTGGTTAAATTACAGTGAAATTATCTACACATAAATACAAAGACCAACCAAACCAAAGGGGCAAATCAATAATCAAAGTCAATGGGAGGCAAAAAGTCAAAACCAGAATAAACAACCAAATATCCAAACGCCAAAAACCACAATCCAAAATTAATCTCTCGCCAACACAACCAACACCTCGCCTACACGCCTCCTCTTTCCTGCCCCTCTCTCTGATGACGTCACTCTCAGGGCGGAAGCGACCGTGTGAAAGGTCAGGAAGCTGCAGGTGTAGGGAGAGTCAGAAAACCTGGAGTGGAGTCTGGAGCGGCGTGCGACCAGGACACAATACACACACACACACGCGCGCAAACAAAGCATTTATACAAAGCATTATCTTTTTATTATGTGTTTATTATTGTTATTTTTTTACTCAGTAGCGAATATGATTTAAAATGTAGCAAAGTACTGTACAATACTTCAAACAAAACATACTTGAGTAAAAGGAAAATTACAGAATTTAAAAACTACTTTAAAAAGTAGAAGTACACAATAAAACTACTCAATTATAGTAACGCGAGTAAATGTAATTCGTTACTTTCCACCTCTGCTACAGTGCATCTGCGCCCTGCCTCATTCGGCCATACGTTACAGAGCGCTTTAGCGAGGGCATCCGTACAGCCGCCATGTGCAGAGCTCTTTCAACATGAAGCTGTACAAAACATTAGTACTGTACTGTGCTTGTCCGTTCTAAACAGCCACTTTAGAGAACAAATGGGCACATTCCTGAGAGTTTTTGCATTATTAATAATAATTTTAAAAAATGTAAAAAGGCCACAGAAACTAGCAACAAGTTCAGCTATGAAACATGCGGACGAAAGTGAATTGAATTGCCAGATCAGTTTCGATAAAGGTCTCTGGAACTGTCCCAGTGTCTCCGAAGCGTATTTAGAGAGCGCTGTCTAACACTAATCTCCGAAATCTCCCATAATAAAACCCATTTATTATCAGTACAGAACATTATCAGTCAGGAAACTTACTACAAACCGTAGAATAATCAAAAAGCACTTGGTTATTTTTTTGAAAAGCGCCGGACTCCCGAGTGCAAGGCTTCAAGCCGAGCAAAAACACATTTCTCTTTAGGCCATAATTTTATTAACTTAAAACAGCGCAGTGGAACATGTTGTGTCAGTGTGGTCCTATTCAACCTCTGTTATAGCCGCCGAGCGGAAAAAATCATCATAACCAAATCAAATCTGCAGTTGTTGGACGTTCTGTGATGTACTCTCTTATACAGATGGCTTGCTGACTCATAGTTAGAGGGTGAAACCAGGAGCAGCTTTGTTGCTATCTGTAACGAGAAGACAAGTCTAATAAAACACTGCTCACTGGGTGCAATTACATTAAAGCATTCCTCTCTCTCTCTCTCTCCACACACACACGCACACACACACACACACAAGGCTGAGATTATTCACACTACACACTGTCCGTAATGAAATATTCGGAAGGGATTTTCTTTAAAAAAAAGAAAAAGAGAGAGATAGAAACTCTCCAAATTTTAAGCATGCTTATTTTTAGTACAGAACAAACAACTATCTTGAAACGAGTCGCTTGGCATATCCAGCCAAGCCCATCTGCTGGAGTCGTGGCCTCGCTTTATTATTATTATTCAGAAATTAGCATCTAGATATGGCATTCACACTATGAGCAGTTCCTCGAACAATGGCATCCCTGATGGTGTCTGTTCACGTGATCGTGCCGCTAATTTAACCCGGCGCTTACTGTGTGAAACACTTCTCACGAGTGCTCTTAAGATGCGCTTTTAGGGAAATCTCTCTCCCGGCTTCAGCCGTGTCAGATCCATCTAAAGCTCTAATGGGGCTGCGGGGAAAGCTGCGTATGCTCGACATGTGTCTGAGGAAACGCTGCGCGTTCCGCGCGCAAACGCTTCGCCGCGCTCTCCGTGATCGTTAGTATAATCCGTGTTCGGAGGGTGTTTCGTCACCCGCGGTCGCTTGAATATTCAGTTAGCTCATTAAATGCTCCCACCCCCCCGGAGCCGGCCTCATAAATATGCAGGAGCATGTGCTCTGGCTTCTTGCATTTCACCAGTGATTAGTGAGGATCACGTCACCATCTGCTGTTACACAGCAAAACTTGGTAGATGCTTTGCATGCCACACCTTCGGGTGCTTTATTCTCTATTTCCCATTTAGATTACATTTGTCTTCGGATTCATTCCAACTCGAGCAGTGCCTCTTAACCTCTGTGCCTCGTTCAACCACATTTGCATTTGTATCGTGTTTTGCTCTGACATCCACTCCAATTAAAGCGTGTTTTTTTTTTTTTTATATAACCACACTTTCTATTTACCCACATCATTTATTGATCTCCCTTGTCGTGGGCCATGCTCCAAGTGCCTTCTCAGATTATTTCTGCAAGCACAAAACCTGTATGTACATAAACACTCTACAACATTCTACAACAGCTTAATGATTGGTAATTGTTTTAAAAAAAGAAGAAGATTTAAAAAAAACAGGCTCTCACTGTGAATAGATTTATTAGTGTAAATTAGGAAACTGGCAGCACTGCGTAATAATCAAGCCCTCGTGTGAAATGTAATATGCAAAAGACTTTGCCATTTGCTCTGACTAAATGTATTAAGGATTAGGTGGAAAATAAAAATGGGTGAAAGATGTCCCTTTGATTAAGTAAGGGTGTTTCTTTTGGAATTCTGTAATTAAGGGTTGAAAAAAAAAAAATCAGTGAACGTTAAGTAATTATAGAAGATTACGGCGTCCAGGTCTGTTAATGGAAAAGAAAAATGGCTGTTCCGGTTCCATTTGAGTTCAAGGTGATGTCGCTTAGTGGTTAGCACTGTTGCCATACAGTACACCTCCAAGGTCTGGGTTAAATTTTAGTACCAGGCTTAATATACTGCGAAAAAACGAATCATACAGTATACTGCATAATACATGGTGTAACAGTGCTAAAAGAGGAATGCTGTCGTTTACTGCAGACAAAGTACATGCATTGCTGTAGTACGTGTCATGACTATGGTGGTATTCCGGCTTGATTTAGTTGCCGTGCGCAAAGTGAGGCAGGCATAGACGCAGAGGAGTGGTGTGAAACATAAAAGAGTCCTTTTATTTGAACAAAACAAAACAAACTTCAAACAAAGGGTGTTGGCTTACTGATTGGAGCACGACACACAACAACATTAACCAAATTACATAGACAGACTAATATTTAACACAGACTGGAGGAGAACTAGCCTACTAGCTGCTACGCTGGATGATAGCTAATCAGATTAGTTGCTAACAGACTAGTAGCCAGAGGTCTAAGGGCAAACAGATTGGGTACACAGCAGACTAGGTAGGGTACAGACTAATAACTAAGCAGGTTAGTGGCTAAGCAAGTTAGTACCTAAACAGACTAAGATCTAAGCAGACGTGGAGACGAGACAAACTAGGAGACTACACGGACTAAGAACTAGGCGGGTTAGTATCACCATGTTAGTAGTTGTAATGATGCGGGTCGCGCGAGGGGCAGAGCCGTGCTTAAACTGTTCAGAACGGGCAGGTTGAAGCCATTTTCGTGTTTCAGATCACAGACAGCTCTGAGCTAAAATCTTTACAGCAGGTAAAGGTAGCTGTTACCACGCGGAGTTCTGAACAGGCAAAAGCACGGCCTTTTATACAGACGGTTGCTAGGCAACGCCGCCGTCAGGCAATCAGCCTGAATGAGCCACACCTGACGGCGTGTTTATTTAAGGGTCCTGATACCGGCGCACTTCGTGCGATCATTTAGGTAGCACCGGTAAGGTATCAGGGCCAAAGAAAAAGACAAGAAAGTCAGAAAGAAAGAATATAAAAATAAAAGACAGACAGACAGCTGTTTAGCGACAGAGTCAAAGCCCCAGCCTCTGTCTATTTAAGACGCCGGCGAGAGAGAGAGAGAGAGCGAGAGAGAGAGAGAGAGAGCGGCACGCAGCAGTACAGCGTGCGCGCTCAGTACAGTTTGTTGGTGCACGAAGCACAAACTCTCTCTCTCTCTCTCTCTCTCTCTCTCCCCCAAAAGTCCTCGGTAAGGGTGAATACCCCGAGAGGACAAGTTTTGTTTTATTTTCCAGAGTCCCGTCCGTTCTCACGTAGACAGCGGAGCTCTGTTTATTTTGTGTTTACAATTTTCATTGGTTTCATTTTAAGTTCCTTAATTAATAATCCCACGCTATCTCCAAACGGGAAGGTCTTCCCGTGTGTATCACAAGCACTCTCACTAACTCCTATTTCATTGACCCACTCTAACGCCCAGCATAAGGGCTCTTGTAATTAAAAACATCGCGTGGTGCGGCTCTCCATACCGCACCACGTAACAGTAGTAAAACAGACTTAAGATCTAAACATACAACAGTAGTACTTACACAGGGGGAACCAAACCAAAGGAACAGACAGGGCAGCCCAACTGAAAATCATAATGCTCGACCCAGTTTCCCAGAACAAATAGCTTTTTATAGAATGTCTAATGAGCTACCTCGGTTCAGGTGAGCACGCTCATCACCTGACCGAGGTGCCTTCTGGGAAACTGAGTCTACAAACAAAAACTACAAAACAGTGGCCTCTAGTGGTGAACCCTCACAGTATGGAATACTTCATTATATTATGCGAGGAATGGAATAATGTGGAAGAATACTATGATGTACTATAAAAGAACACAGTATGAGGGAAATTTGTATTACGCTATGAAAGGAATATATTGCTATGGCATAGAAATAATGTATACCACAGGAATATAATTCTACAGGAGTAATACTATACTACAAATACTGTACTGTAAGTTGGTATACAAGGAATACTGTGGTGCACTATATAATAGAAAGTGTTGCTATAGAAGGCATCTTGAAGTGTACTGTATGAGGAAGAGGAGACGCTGTAGTATTAAAGATACAGATTGCTATAGGAAGAATACTGTAGTGTATTAGAGTATATGAGGAAATTGATACTGTAGGAGTAATGCTGTAGGATACTATAAATGGAAAGTGTTGCTACCGGAGGAATACTGTGGTATGTTATAGACGCAATGTGTTGCTATATATAAAATACCGCAGTGTACTATAGACAGAATGTCTTGCTATAGCATGGATACTGTGATATACTACATGTATACTGTATGTGAAAAAGGATACTATAGAAGGAATGATATGAAGACATGATATGACATAATATTGCTATTATAGTGTATTGAATGAGGAATGCTGTAGTATAATATAGTCAGACTGTGCATGGATACTACAGTATACTACAGTAGTATATGAGAAAAAGAATACTACAGGAGCAATGCTGTAGAAATACCATAAATACAATGTGTTGCTATAGGAGGAAAACCTGTGGTAGACACAATGTATTGTTAATAATAAAATACCGTAGTAAACAACTGTATGGACAGAATGTATTGCTATACTGTAGAAGGGATACTGTGGTATATGAAAAAGGATGAAAAAATATGTATGAGGAAGAGGATATTATACAGTAAAAGGTATGCTGTAGTGTAATATAGACAGACTGTGTTGCTATAGGAAGGATACTGTAGTAGGAATGCTATGGAATACTATATGCAGAATTTGTTGCTACAGTATAGGAGCGATATCGTGGTATACTATAGACCGAATGTGTTGCTGTGGGAAGAATACTGTAGTATACTTACTGTAGACAGACTGTGGTTCTATAGGTGGGATCCTGTAGTGTATTATATAAGGAAAACTTTATTATAGGAAAGTTTTCATATATTTTAGACATCCTATTTTGCAATAGAATTGATTGGGCAATAATACTGATGTAACTGTAAAAAGAAAACAGCATTTTGCTATATGGGGAATACTGTATATACTATAGATATAAAAGTGGTGTAGTATATCATAAACAGGACAATGCCTTGTGTAGCAGCATATTCTGTTTAGTATATACTATACCATGTTTTTTTTTTACTATAATGTCATATAGGGTGTATGTAGGACACTGCAGCATTCCTCCTATTGTATCCCAGATGAGGAATAAAATACTATAATAGAAAATCCTGTAGTGTACAGAATTTAGTAAAGAAGACCTAGTCTCAGATACACAGATTACAGTATTATAGGAAAATTGAAAAAGATTGCTATTCATTCATTCATCTTCAGTAGTTCTATTAGTCCTGGTCAGAGTCACAGTGGCTCTGGTGCCTGTTATGAGGATTTATCTTGGATGCGATGGGTTGCAAGTCCATCACAGAGCACCATGCGCACTAGCGCACACACACACACACACACACACACACACACACACACACACACACACACACACACACACACACACATACCCTTAAACACACTCAGTCAGAGAGATAGAGAGCTTAGCTTAGTGCACCCATTGTTACTCTAGGAAGAATACTGTGGTATTACGTATAGACAGAATACAGCACTGTATGTTGATAAAGACAGAATGAGTTGCTGTGTTAGGGAATACTGTAATATATTACTGTATATGAGTATGGAATATTATAGGACAAATACTATAGTGTACTATGTCGCAATAGAAGGAATGGCGTATGCTAGGAAGAAGGACAAAAAGAGGACATTGCTATAGGAGGAATACTGTGGTATACTACAGACAGAATATATTGCTACAGTATGCGGTTTATGTGTTATGTATATGTGCTATAGGAAGAATACTATACTATACTATACTATACTATACTATACTATAGAATATACTTTTCTAAGACAGGATAATTCTATAGGAGGAATAGTATAGTATATTATAGGACGATTATTGTTGTGTACTATAGAAGGAAAACAGTACACTGCTATAGGAGGTATACTGTAAGGTACTAAGGACAGAATAGGATACTATAGTAGGAATGGTGTATGAGAGTGAGTCGAAAATTATCCGCACTCCGTTTATATTAAAACGCCGTTTTATCAGCGCTTTCCGTTCAAGGCTATGTCCCCCCCAAGTCACTGCTGTGCAGGAGTGAACGTGTTACATCAGTCCATTTGAAACTGCGGTGCGAGCAAAACTGCTTGCTGCATTTGGGATCTGCACGAAAGAAGAGCAGGAAGTTAAAAGTTTCTTAAAGAGAATCATTACTGGTAATGAAACAGTGATGTATCACTACGAGCCTGAGGGTAAACGGCAGAGTACGGAACAGAAACATCCTCAATTGCCGGCAAAGAAAAAGTTCAAAAGTTCAAAACTAGAGTTTTTTGGGGATTCTCAAGAGTCAGTATTGGAACATTATCAGGAAAAAAGGTTCAACAATCGACAACGCTCGTTACACTGAGATGCTTATTGAAGCATATTAATCAATTTAGATGAATCCTAAACTTCAGATTAAATGCAGTGGACTGTTATATCCAAGGACGTGGTAATCTTGCATGACGATGCACATCCACACACCTCTGCCCTATAAGTGTTAAAGCATTCTCCCTATAGTCTTGATCTTGCTCCATCAGACCATCAGAAAGCAGCCGCACTAATATGAAGATTCATGTCTGATGAAGAAATGAGGATAGCGGTGCATTCATGGCTCGCAGCTCAGCCTAAAACATGTTGCTGTAATGAGAGAATACGAAAGCTTGTTGACAGATGGATGAAGTGCATTAAAAAGTTAATCCTGTGCGATGAATACTGAAGTATAAAATAAGAAAACCATGTGATGGGTTTTATTTTGGGATAAACATGTTTAATTTGGTTGAATGAATCAGACAAACCGAGTCATTATTAAGTTTTTAAGGTATTATGCTGTTCTAATGCTGAACGTTTCAATCAGCATGAATGGAAACCTAAGACAAATATATATATATGCTTATACGCTTATTTTCGCTGTAACTGATCTAATCGAGGATCCGCTGTGCTGTATCCAGGCGCTCATTAACAGACGGGGCAGTTTAGTGTAGCGAGTCTACTGTAGCTATGGACAGTTTTGACAGGAGGGTGAAAACCTGCGAAACTCCACGCACAGTAATAGGGGTTACAACAGGACGAAAGGGATTACTAGGAAAGGTTATTAAAAAGTCTAATTAATATGGTGTTAGTTTAGGAAGTAGAATAATAAAGAAGGAAAAGGCTATAATGGGACGTAAAGTAATTGCTATTGTGTTAATGAAAACAGAAACGGGATTGTAGCAGGGATACTTTAATACACTGCAGGAGGAAGAGCTATACAGAAGGGAATATCTTAATGCCATGCGACTGTATATAAGTCCAGGCATACAGGGAAAGGTGGGTGTTTTTCCACTCATTATAACCCCCTTATTTAAGTATTACCCTCCTCAGTGTCTCTGTATGGATTTCCCAGCTTGGAAACACATCAGGCTCAGTGGATCAGCTACTTGTCCCGAGAGCTTAAATTAGCAAGTGTGAGGAAAATTGACAAACATTACTCCAAGGGTGTAAGGGGTTGAAAAAAAAAAAAAAAAAAAAAAAGGAAGAGATGCTGCAGTGGGTTATAATGAAACGTACAGGTGCAGGAATAGAGTTCTATTTGAGATGTGGCACTGAGAGAGGAGGAAGTGTTTCTGAGTGTGTGGGTTTGATTTTAGGACCGTGTCCTTAGAGACAGGTGGGGGGAAGAGAGAGAGCGAGAGAGAGAGAGAGAGAGAGAGCTGCAGCCGAGAGGGCGAGACACACAAATCAGAATTTCTGAATCTGCCACCACATGTGATCACTGGAGACCATTACTCTGCCATCCAGCTGACAGCTGCTGTGCCACCCACATGATGCAGGAATCTTACACACACACACACACACACACACACACACACACACCAACACTAACATACTAACACACATTTTAGGTCATAACAGGCAATGGAGCTACCATACAGTGTCATAATCATCCACATTATAGAAATATAATTGTACCAGTTGCGTTAATACCTGCAGCTCGTCAGTCTCCTAGATACAGATCTACTGTATATACCTGCAGGACTCATGTGTGTCCGTTAATTGCAGTAACAGCTCCAATGGAGTATTTAGCAGCTTTATAGCAAAGCACTTGTAATAACTGCATTATATCCTGTAAATGTTAAATGGTTCATCTTTTTAAACATGATTTCTGATGCCACTTTGGGAACTACTCAGCTGCGTAAATATTTAAAGAATTTAGTTTTGTCACAGGTCAGCAGCCTTTTCATCAAATCATGTCATTTAATAATAATAAAATTGCACCAATTATGCAATATAACACCAGAGGGAGTGCTGTTGTGCTGGTTATCAGCATTGCTGTGATGCAGTGGTAGGCACGAGGTGGCAGCCTGAGTTCCGGAGACATCAAAGTCGTCCTGATACCCAGCACAACAGCACAACCTCAAATATGAGATAAATTTGACATTACAGTTCCACAGACACTGGTGGCTTAGTGGTTAGCACTGTCGCACTGTTAGCGCCCTTTAGGGGTGAGGGTTCGATTCCTGGTCTATTTGCATAGTGTTTGCATGTTCTCCCCGTGCCTGGTTGGTTACCTGTAGATACTCCCACAGTCCAAAGACGTGCAGATTAGATTCATTGGGATTCTCCAAAATTGTCATATAGTGTGTGTGTGTGCCCTGTGATAGATTGGCACCTTGTCCAGGGTCTTCTGTGATAGGCTCCAGGCCCCCTGCAATCCCTTTATATAGTATAAAGAGGTATAGACGATGAGTGAGTGAGTGAGTGAGTGAGTGAGTGAGTGAGTGAGTTCCACCAGCACCTTTTATTATCAACAGATTATCAATGGATAATTAACAGGAGTGAAAATAGGTTTCATTTTTTTACCAGTACTATGCAGCCACAAGGTGAGAAGAATTAACCATGGAGGTTGTGTAATAAGTTTCTCTTTTATTGGCAATTATTCCACTTTAGAATATCCAATTAGATATCTGTTAACTTTGTGTTGAGTCCCAAATAACATTAAACACCAAGCTAGTGTGCTACAGTATAATCACTTGTTCAACACACTAAGTAGTGCCCGTGATTAGGCGTTATAGATGGATTTGGGTTTCAGCCTTGTGTTAGAAGCGTGTAAGCTTTATAGCTCATCTTAAGAATAAGTAAAACAACAGGGAGGCGATTCAGAACGACTCAGAAAGCTAGTATTAAACAGACAAAGTGTTGTTTAAAATGGCAAAACATTATCAGATGTGTTTTCTTGCTAAAAGTGCATCTGTGACTGGGTTTGAATGCGGGTTTTGGCAGGCAGCTGCTCTCACCTCAGTACTGTAGACCGTACAGACCCTCTTTCACCCACGCTGCGACCGACAGTTAGTGTAATAGCGCTTGTTAGAACATCTGGAACGCGGAGTGATAGATATATAGTTACCGGTGCTGTTATGCTCTATTATCGCCACTCGTGAAATAATGCCTGTCGTCCAATCAGATTACTTGGTTGGAACTAACTGTTATATAATTAAGGTTATTAAGGTTCAATTCAAGACTGAGTATTGCCAAGTGAGACGATAGTGGTCTGCTGACCGTCATATCAATATGCGTTTGTTGAAAATTTTATTTGTTTTAGATTTTGTCCCCCTATGCTGGTATACTAACCTCCGCTCCACTGGGACGGATCGAGTGTGTATTTTTGCTCATTCAGCAAGCTGGTTTGACTAATATTACATAACACAATTTGTCTTAAAGCCTGGCAATATTTCTCAGCAGGAACTTACAGAGTATGTGTTGTTCCTGTGAGAATGGCAGGATTGGCTCAGGATCAGATGTTAACCAAGAGTCACAGCTCTGACATCAGTATTACATCATGAAAGGGATCAGCACATCTCTTCTCTCCTCTGTACCGCTTTATTTAATCTGCTATAGAAGCATACGGATTATTGAGCAATACATGGTCTGGTCTCTGTTGGACTCCATTGTGATGATGATGATGATGATCATGATGATCATGATGATACCAGTTTCCAGAACACACGCAAGTCAGCCTACGTGATTTGCCTTGCGGCACACAATCTACAGTCGTACTTATCCCTGCCATATCTCTTTTCTCTTCCCTTAGCGCTGATGCATGCCGTGGTTTTTGGGAATGTGACAGCCATCATCCAGCGCATGTACTCCCGCCGCTCGCTTTACCACACACGCACCAAAGACCTGAAGGACTTCATCCGCGTTCACCGTCTGCCCAAGGCTCTGGAACAGCGCATGTTGGAGTGCTTTCAGACCACGTGGTCTGTTAACAATGGCATCGACGTCAGCGAGGTGGGTTTCTCTGCTTTGCGCTCAGCACTTCCTGTTTCCAGTTCGAGAAAAACAGGATACATTCGGGTTTGGATTCAGTAGCACTTTGACCCATTTGATCCCTCGAAGTACCTGTCTGTCACATCGATCCAATGAACATGTGTGAAAAATCAATTTCATTTCAACAAAAGCTACAAAAGTGTAGACTGTAGACTGGTATTAGATATACACAATTAATAGATCGTCCTGTAATAATGTCGTTTGTGCAACCGATTTCACATCTTCAGCTCTTTTATGCTCAACATAAAAAAAATCTCTCTGTATAATGGAGCCTGTAAGCATTAAACTCAATGTTCCAGAACGTAAAGCAGCTCTATGAGTGACAGCGGAGACTCGAGACAGCGGTCTCGGCAGAGATATTAACATAACAGTCATGATGCGTTTGAGCAGAATGTAGACATGAGGATGTGAAATCTGGACACTCTAAAGGACTAAAGCAGTGCCGGATTGCTCTCTGTAGGTAGACATGATGCAACAGTTTGTTCTACCAGTGCGAATATCTGTAGACCTTGGACGCCATTAAAGAATACATGTTGATTAGGGTGGATTTTTGTTTCTTTCAATAAATAATACAGAACTTTGCAGCAAATCATTTTAATAAGGATCATAGCTGAGAAAAAAATATGAACATCTTGTAAGTGTTTGATTTATATGCCTGGAAAATCAGTAAACTAGTCACAAAGGCTCCGTTAACATTACACACCCTATCGTCCGGAGATCCCTATTTCGATCCCCGGGTGATGCTGTAGCCTCTCGCAGCCGAGGGCCTAGAGAGAGCTGATTGGCCGAGCTCTCTCAGCGGGGTGGGATGGGAGGCACTCGCATTAATCACGGCTTTACAGCCAATCAGGGGCGTCTGTGAGCTCATGCAAGCGTAAGGAGCAGATGGTGCTGTTCTCCCAGTGTGTCCTCTGAGTGTCCCCCAACAGCACGTAAGCGAGCAGTTTGAAAAACATGCAGAGGTTCAGAGGAAACACATGATCATCTTCCGCCGTCCCTGACTGGTAGTAGAAAGTCATATGGATTCTGTTCTCATCCAAACCGCATGACCCCGTATCGGATACACACCATATTGCCTAAAGTATTCGCTCGTCTGCCTTCACATATGTATGATCTTGAGTAACATCCAATTCTTAATCCATGGCGTTTAATATGATGTTGGCCCCCCATTGCAGCTGTAACAGCTTCGACTCTTCTGGGAAGGCTTTCCACAAGAGTGTGTTTATGGGAACTTTTGACTATTCTTCCAGAAGCGCATTTCTGAGGTCAGACACTGATGTTGGACGAGAAGGCCTGGCTCACAGTCTCCGCTCTGATTCATCCTAAAGCTGATCTATCAGGTTGGGGTCAGGACTCAAGTCAAGTTCTTCCACACCAAACTCGCTCATCCATGTCTTTATGGCGTACAGTCATGTTGGAACAGGAAGGGGCCGTCCCCAAACTGTTCCCACAAAGTTGGGGAGCATGAAATGGTCCAAAACGTCTTGAAGCATTAAGAGTTCCCCTTCACCAGTTCCAACATGTCTGCGCACCAGTAGACAACAACATCATATTAAACCCTATGGATTAAGAATTGGATTTTACTCAAGTTCAAATGCATGTGAAGGCGGGTGAGCCAACACTTTTGGCAATATCGTGTAGCTCTGATCTACGAGCACATATTGTACGAAAGTGACTCAGATCCGAGCGGAAAAATATCAGATTTGTGCATTCAGACAGCCATAAAAATCATATCTGTGTCATATTAGAGTAAGAAATCTGAATTAAATCACATCAGCCTGGTAATGTGAACGTAACCAAAGCAGAGGTGTCTGAGTGCTGTATGTCTTCAGACTTCAGACTGTTCACCACTTTGTGTACTGTACTGGTTTTAAAACATTGTTCTGATGAAAAATTTCTATCCAGATCGTAATCCTGAATGTCATTTTTTTTCCCCCTTGGATTTTTTCTTCTTCTCAGTCACCTTAATCGTCATCCTTAACTTTTTTTGGTACTCCTTTAATGCCGTTGTGATCTCTCCACACCCTCAGCTGCTGAAGGACTTTCCCGACGAGCTGCGAGCTGACATTGCCATGCACCTCAACAAAGAGCTGCTCCAGCTGCCGCTTTTCGAATCGGCCAGTCGTGGGTGTCTACGCTCGCTCTCGCTCATCATTAAGACGTCGTTCTGCGCACCCGGAGAGTTCCTTATCCGTCAGGGCGACGCGCTGCAGGCCATCTATTTTGTGTGCTCAGGCTCGATGGAAGTGCTCAAGGACAACACCGTACTGGCCATACTGGGTAAGAGAAAGGCTTTTTTGTTCAGTACCGCCGCTCCAGATTTTACAGTGGTATAGTTTATCCAGAACCCTTAAACCTTAAAGTATCATTAACTTTTAAATAAAACAATGGCTGTTTTTTTTTATATATATATATACGTTTTTTTTTTCCTTTACAAGGTTACTTAAGGTTGTCTGCCTTTATTACTCTTATAAATCCAGAATGCAGTACATAAAAAAGGCTAAGGTGTACATATTTATGTTTACTCTTATAAAGATAAAAGGCTAATAGTTCTAGCTGATTTATTCTTACTTTACAAGCTCATGATGCAGAATGTCACACAACCTTCCAATGCGTTATTTCTCATCTTACACAAACATGGCACGACGTGTCGCATAACTTATACTATTCAATTATTCATCTCATCATAAAATCTGTATTTTAATAAGTGATTCTCCTGCACCTAAAAGAAAACATCTGTAAGCAGATCATATCATTTGATTATATATAATCAAATGATATGATCTGCTTACAGATGTTTATATATATATATATGCTTGTGCAGGCGGGTTCAGTGTTCATTAAGCTGGTAGATAAGCTGGTATAAGAAGCTAATATACAGTATGATGGAAAAATGGAACCACAAGGACAATGATTTGGCTTCCTGTGATCCACGCAGGCACATACAGCACACACTTCTCTGATCACGTTTTAGATGGAGCAAAGACGAACAATACGGAATGAGGCTTTTTACCGAATGTCAAGGATGTTTGTGTGAAGTCAAGAAGAGTAGTGATGTTTTTTCGAGTTAGAAGTACACATCTGGGCATGCTGATCTTTCAGCATCAGGTGGACTCGGACAGTTATCGCTAGAGATGTAGTTGTAAATGTGGTAATGAGGATGGTAACAGCTACTGATTAGAGAGTGAAATGCATTTAAAGAGTGTACATGATATATTGGTAGACATAATATACATACATATATACAGTACATTGATCAGCCATGACATTACCACATTACCACTGATTATCAATTACATATGAGTAAACTGCTGACAGGGTCGTGGCCTTTACTCAAGGCTCACCCATGCCCATGGGGACCAAAGACCAGCCTGTCTGGTCCAATGATACAAAAAAAAGCCAGCACAAATTGACAAAAAAGTCAATTCTGGAGCGCAACAGAACACCCAGTGCACCACAGCCGCCTGCACATGGGGCCCGGAAGACAAAGCCTACCAACCCGCCTCCGATCTTCAACGATCCAAATCTGACTGAGCACACATGTGATGCGTTAGACGGACAAGTCCGATACGTGGAGGCCCCGGCCTGCAACCTACGGCGCTCGAAGGATTCGCTGCCGATTTCCTGGTGCCGGAGCCCATAGCACACCCCCAAGGGTCTTGTGGAGCCACGCCCCGAGGCGGCACAAGGGGAACCAACAAAACACTGGGGTTTATACTGTTATGGCTGATCGCTGTACAGTAACGTCTTTGCAACAAGCTTGCATATACTGTAAAAAAGGCCCAAAGATATGTGTATTTATTTATTGTTAAAATTCATATATTTTACAATATCAGTAATGACCTTTAGGAATGAAAGGTTTGAGTGCTTTATAAAGATGACACTGACTTTGCTACATGGTGCAACTGATTATACAGTCTACATTATACATGAGCTACAATTTATCAGGGTCTGTACTGTTATTAATCATTCATTCAGAAGAAGAAAATAATTGACTTTATTATTTATTCAGCTTTTACAGTATATGTGATTAAGCCATATAATGCATTTGCAGCTGTTTATTTAAAGTCTATCCAGCTGTCACCTACAGAAATGCAAAGAGCATTAAGGAAAAGTTTAAGTATACCGTGTGTGTGTGTGTGTGTGTGTGTGTGTGTGTGTGTGTGTGTGTGTGTGTGTGTGTGTGTGCCCGTGAGCATGCTTAAATATATGCAGCTAAAGACATGTTTGGATACACATGCACATAAACACACACGTCTACATTTCCATAATTTGAGTGAGCGCATTATGTCACACTCTCTCTCTCTCTCTCTCTCTCTCACACACACACACACACACGCACAGACTGTGATTTTACTAAACAAACCCCATCCACCCACCACCTCGTCTTGATACTGTCTTGAAAGCACATAATTTTGGGCTCTACTGAACAGTAACTGTCTCTCTCTCTCTCTCTCTCTCTCTCTCTCTCTATCTCTCGCTCTGTCTCACTCACTTTCTTCCAAAACAATTCCCATTACACGAGCGTCATTTTCACACGACTTTATTATGCTTGTTAATTGTATAATTAATCTTGGAGTAGAAGCGGAAACCTGGCTGCTTGCGTTAACACACACTACAGTCAAATGTGTACCGTCACTGCACCATGAATTCATTCTGTCCTTGAAAACGCAAGCAAACCGTTTCTTATCTTTAATTGGAAAAAATATCGTAAGGTATCTCACATCCAGAACTGACAATTCAGACTTTATCTTAATGGATATACATTTTTAATTTGCATGTGCTTGCATTTGCTATTGTCACATGTTGCAGTTCCTCTATAATCCTACAGGTGGTGCACTCTACAACCACACAGGATGCAGGTGATGTAAACAATTCGCTAATATTGTTCAGTGCAATACAAATTGTATCGACACCTAGGCATCGTAATGAAATGGTATCAGGTGGTCCCTGGTGATTCCCATCCCCAGTGCGTGGAGTGTGCATTGTGTTCCCCATGCATGGTGGGTTTCCTCCAGGTACTCCAGTTTCCTTCCACAGTGCAAAAACATGTTCTGTAGGCATTTCCAAATTGCTCGTAGACTATGACTGGGTGTGTGTGTCTGTAAGAGCTTGAGTTCCCCCGGATAGGCGCCCTGCAACCCTGAACATGGTTAAGATGTCTAGCATCCTGAACGGTTGTCCATTTATACATTTGTGGAAGCGTTTAAAGGTCTCTGTAAGCCCATATGACAGTCGTTATCTGTCAGTGAGGGTTTCACAAAAGGAAGCAGGATCTTTTTAGGAAGCCAAGACCCTTCAGCTTGCCAAAGATACCATGGTGACCATCGTGACTGGAAGCTAGATGTTCAGGATATGCTAGAGTCAGGGTTGAAAAATGACACTCCTGTGTAGTAGAATTTATTTCTAGCCTTTTTTTTTATTATTTGTGCATTAAATACATACATTTTATGACTTGTATGAGGTGGTCCAAAGCACCCTGTTAATGCTTTTCCCACTGTGTGTGTTCATGTAGTGTGATATCACCAGTCTGGACATGGAAGCAAAAAAAAAAATAAAAAATAAAAATAAAAAAAAAAAATATATATATATATATATATATATATATATATATATATATATATATATATATATATAGTTTAGTTCAGTTTGCAGTACAAACCTTATGAGTAAACTATGAGGAGAAGAAAATTTTTTTTTAAAAATCATTCATAAAGCAATCAAGGTAAAATGTTCAGTTAATTATGATATTAATTTGAGGTCATATGAACCAGCACCCCTTCCTTATATGAAATGTGATATTTTTGTTTTTTAACCCAAGAGGGCTTCAAAACTAAAAGTCAAATATGGAATAGAATAATGCTGCACAGCGTTACATCACATACTGTAAATCACAAGTGCAATATGAACCAGTGCAATTATGTAATTGCAAAAAGGTAAAATTTAGACAGGTAATTTATGCGTAGTCAGTAACTCATGTGAAGTTTTGCCTGAAGAATACTAAACATGACCTAGAGGCTCAGTGTGTCCCTTTCAATCCAATCAAAAGCCTCATTCATCAGTGCATCGGTTGGTTTAAACTAATTTAAGCACTGTGTGTGTGTGTGTGTGTGTGTGTGTGTGTGTGTGTGTGTGTGTGTGTGTGTGTGTGTGTGTGTGGTTTTGGTGACCAGAAAGGCATCATTTGAATATTAATATAAATAATTCATATGAAGCAATTGCAGGCATCGTGTGCTGAATGAGAAAACATCAAAAGACAAGAAAATCGCAGATGGTGTCAAATATTACTTAGAGATGGTCGTGCCGGCCATGTTGTGAAACGCATGAGACCGGAGATAGTTACCTTCATGTGACGACTGCAAGTGCCATTATCTGATTTTAGTCTGTATAAATAGGTTTGAATGCTAAGATCTTTATTAATCTGAGGGAAACTGCAGGAAATTTTTCCAATTAATTATTAATAAATATTTGCATACAAATTGAAATCGCAATATAAACCAGTGCAATTATGTAACTGCAAAAAGGTGCAATTTACTACACATAATGTGTGCATGAGGAGTTTCGCCTGAAAAATACTAAACATGATTTCTGTTTATTGAAAACTGTCCAATCAAAAGCCTTGGCGCGTTCATCAGTGCATCGTTTGGTTTAAACACTGGCTTGTGTGACCAGATTGTATATTTAATAGTTTAATATCGTAGTCTAAATCGCAATTGCAATAACAGCAATGTGATGTTTTTAATCAGATCCTGCAGCCTTAGAACAGAAGCCGACCTGTTTGTCTCTGGGGTGTAATGCAAAGTCCGTAGTCTAAAATCAGAATCAGCCCAGGACAATCACTGCACTAAGGGACGAGATCATCTCTGCATGCAATATCGCGAGTTCTGCGACATTAAATAACGTTCAGTGCTCTCGTATTCAGCAGGATCCAGACTGGACATGGCTTTAATCCAGTTTAGATTGTAACGGCACGACTGAATGATGGCGACATAAAGAATTTTGTAATATTATATTAACAGGAAGCAAAGTATAAAACCTTCACAGCATTGCTGCTGTGAAATATCGAGCTTGTTCTAATTCCTAGAACTCATATCATGACCGCGGTATCCTACACGTCAGGCTGAATGACAGAATGACACGACCTAATAATACCAGGGTCATAAAATTCTGTCTAAAGAAACCTGACATAACGTGACATCAGGTAATAATCATACATACCACTAAGCTGTTATTAAATGTCATATTACTGTATATTACTGTACTGTACATCTGTAAGCGATTTATCATAAATATCAACACACCACTGCAATGGCCGAAGAGTGAAGGTGTGTTTGTGCGCTATGTGTAGTACGAGCTGATGAATTTGACTTTAAGAAACCTGGTCTTACATACAAATGTGCACACACACACACACACACACACACACACACACACACACACACACACACACAGACACACACACACGTAAGCGATCCTCTAGATTCTACTCACGTTTTACAATATCTTTCGCTTTCTCTCTCACCCTCTTTCTCTCTCTCACATACTCACACACACACACACACACACACACACACACACACACACACACACACACACATACACAAAGATATAATTCATACTTACATAACATAAATAACCTCTCACACACACAGAACATTACTAATTCATCATAGTCACAGGAAATTCCCATCGCGCACTTGCATGCACACACACAACACACACACTCACTCTCTCTCTCTCTCTCTTTCTAAAAATAGACTGCTATGCTTCAGTGTGGCCTTTGATGTTTTTTTTTTAAGCTCTTTAAATGATAATATAAATGGTAAAGTGGGAATTGCAATCCAGCGAAGAGTTTCTATTCTGACTCTTATCAGGAATCCGCAAAGCCATTCCTTCATTCCCGCCTTATTCACTGGACTGATAGATTGTCATGGTGAAACATCTAACCTTAAATTTTATCGTTAAAAACGAAAATAATCAGATCTGATAGTATTAGTATTAGAATTAGTAGCAGTATAGAAACTGACTCAATGAAAATGTTTCAAACAGTGCCATTGTGGATGGATTCCGTTGTATTTCACACATGGATGCTTCCGTCTACGTGCCGTCCAGCACATCATATTCATCCGCCGCTTCTGTGGCAGTTATTTACAGGGTCGGGTTGCCACGTCAACGCCCCGATTGTATCTGTGCACTCGGGGTGAAGGACCTCGCACAAGGGTCCGACAGTGGACCAGGGAACTTACCCACGAGCCACCCCTGCCCCTCTGGGTTTCGTACATACTATGTAATGATGTAACACGGTATAAACACTGATCCTAAGCTTCGCTACACTTTCATACACCCTTCATAACATTCAGTGCATTTTTAAAATTATGATAATTGCGTAAGGTGGAAAACACTGAAGCACTTGGATTTCATCGCTATACTTAAGTATATTTATTTTAAATATTTATTTTAAAAAATATCATATTTTACTATATTAAGAGAATATAACATCACACAAACAGCAAAAAAGCATGATGACTACTATCATAAAAAGTCCAAAGCATTTTGTGTGCTTATAAGAATATTTACTTGAAAATATAGATTTTTTTTGTTCATTCATGTCTTCTGATTGTGCTCAATGTCGACACATTTTTACGTTTTAACGAAGATATGTTGGCATATTCACGAATCTGACATTATCACTATCAGATAGTTATAGTTAACCTACTATCAGGAAATTAAATTAATTTCAAGACCATTAAAACCGAGGCATTGCGATGATTTTTATTGTTTTGTCCCTGTTAAGACATTACAAAAACTATATAACAAACTTTTTATTATGAATTTGAAAGCACGTTTTAGGGCATCTCATTTGTTATTTATTATTATGAACATAATATGAAGCAAATATACGCACATTCAACATAAAATTCATGTTTGCTTCGGCATTGGAAACAATTTTTTTTTTTAGGTTAATTAATTATACACAATTCTTCGTTGCTGGCTTTTATATAAAGTGCTTCCATGCGCCATCTGGCGGATATTTAGTGCCGCACAACACATTTATTAAAATTCTTAAATGGTGCTTGTGGGATTCCGCGGCACTGCGTGAGACGAATTGCGTCTTTTGTGGGAAAAAGCACACATTCCTAATGGCGACATCTGTATTTTCATCCTGTGCTTTACTTAGCTGGAAAATTTACATAATGTTTGATCATTTTTGCCATGTCTGCTGGTTCTTGATTTCAAAATAATGGATAAAAACAATTAGAATTAATCACAACTAATATTAATTATATATATATATATTTTTTTTATATAGTTGTATATATATTTTATATATAGTTTTTTTCTCAGGCAGCACAGTGGCTTAGTGGTTCGTACTTTCTCCTCGCACCTTCAGGGTCCGGGTTCGATTGTCACCTTGGATCTGTGTGCATGGAGTTTGGATGTTTTCCTCATTTTTGGTGCTGCAATGTTTCCTCCCACAGTCCAAAGACATGCTGATTGGCGTTCCCAAATCGCCTGTAGTGTGTGTGCCAATGCACTGGCACCCTGTCCAGGGTGTACCCCGCCTTGTGCCCTAAGACTTCTGGGATACGCTCCAGGCCCCCCTCAGCTCTGTACACAGAATAAAGCGGCATAGACGATGAGTGAGTTTTTTTATTTTTTTTTGCTTTTTCTCATTTAAATAATTAAAACATATAAACTTATTAATATCAACAAAAGTTCTGTCAACTAATTTATTCTGTTCTGTAACTGCCACAAAGCATCAAATGATGTTCTTCTCTGTGGCATTCATTTTAAACACAATGTGGTACATGTTCTCTAATTTTTTTAAAAATATTTTATCTAATGCCTCTTGCACTGGATGGCCAAAAAATTTCACACAGTCGGATATTTAATTTGGCCTTCAGCTTTGATTATAGCACACAATGTGGTAGACAGGATCACTCTTTCATAATTTGAGCCTGGAATATTTCTGTGCCATCAGGGAAGAAAAACTGCATAAATGTGATAACGTGATCATTCAGTACATTCGGATCGTCAGCTGACTTCATTTTATTGCTGAGCCTAAACCTGACCAACTGAAGCAACCCCAGATTATAACACTGCTTCCAGAAGCTTGGACCGTGGCCACTATACATGATGGTACATCATATTCGTTTTTTTTTTTTTTCTTCTTCTTCTTGGTCTGGGGGTGGGATGTCAAGGCGGCACGGTGGTGTAAGGGTTAGCACTGTAGCCTTGCACCTACAGGGTCCGGAGTCGATTTCCGGTCAGGTTTGATTCCCGTCACTGTGTGCATGGAGTTTGCATGTTCTCCCCGTGCTTGGTGGGTGTCCTCTGGGTACTCAGGTTTGCTCCCACAGTCCAAAGACATGTAGCTTAGGCTAAGTGGCGTTCCCAAATTTGCTCATCGTGTGTGTGCCCTGCGATGGATTGGCACCTCACCTTATGCCCTAAGTCTCCTGGGATAGGCTCCAGGCCCCCCGTGACACTGAACACAGGATAAAGCGGTATAGATGATGAGTGAGTGAGAAAGAGAGTGGAGTGTCCACATGGGCAACTTGGTGGCAATGCAAAGAAAAGAAAAAAAAATTAAAATTGTGAAATGTTAACAAGCCAATAGGGTCAGCATATTGTGTATAAGAAGGTTTTTGACAGTTATTTAATTCTCATAACTTTATGTTTGGTTAAATCTTGCCCTCATGTGACTTTTGGCACTGTGTATCTACAGCAACTATAAAAGAGGTTTTATTTTTGTGTAAAATTGAAAAAACTATTTAAAAAGTCAGGCCCGACAGTAAAGACAATAAATCCAACAAAAATCAGTAAGCCTATTATTAATGAGCCTCAAATCTTATTTTTTCATCACTTTCCATATGCACCTTTATTTCTGCGTACAGACTCAATGATCTTCAACATGGAGCATACCAGAGATGCACAGATTTACGTGATCCCATTTTTCAGTTTGCTTTCCGAGGTGTTCTATAGAGCTCTTGCGTGTGACGACAGACTCGATGTAAAATGAATGCAGCCGTGCATGGGGAATGCCGCAGCACACAGCATACAAGGTCAAAACCATGGAAGAGGTTTCTTACAGACAAAAAAGAAAAATCTATTTGTGGTTATCAGCCATCCAGCAGGCAGAAGAGGCTAGTCCTTGTCAAAGATAAGCTCCTGTTTATGGCCTGTTAAGCGCCATTATTTTTTGGGTTTAAATCACACCTGATAAACAGCTGTAAATATCACCATGCCATAAACCTGCTGTTGCACTGTCCTCTAAAGTCATGTAAAGAACAGCCTATAAGAATATTCAGTGAGTGCAATTTCTTAACATATCCAGTACCTGTCCTGACGTAAATAAAATCCTTGGGCGTAAATTTAGCCAGAGATTCACCATCGTTTGGCTTGGTGGTATCACTTGCGAAAGATATGATTGCCAGACAAAATGGTAAATGTTTTGATAGTTGGTCACATGACCACAGGAGCTATTTTTGAAATTCCAGACTACAGGTCATACTTTTCACTTTTCCATTTCCTGCATGCTTTTGGCAGTACGCTTTGGATCATTATCATGCTGGAATATTCTGCTTCTGCCAAGAGTCTAGAGCTTGGGACTCATCTTGTCAGCTTGGCATTCATGGTACCATCTACTGTTTTAATGTCAGCTTCCCAATACGGTTCGCGCTCAGGAAGCCCTATAACATCACGCTCCCGCCTCTGTGCTTCAGTGTCACGACAGTGCGTACTCTGTGGTAGTCCTGACCATATTCATGCCAAAAACATGCCGGACCCTATCCGCAAATAATCTTAGCCGGATCTGACCAGGAGAATGTGCTTGTGTGTGTGTGTGTTTTTGCTTTTTTAGCAAAGTTCAAATTTGGATGCTGTCCATAGAGGTAGACATGGACGCAATGTCCTTTGTTCTGTATCAGATGCTCTGATTCCCACTGGTTACCACTGTGCCAAGTTGAAGGCACTTGCACATCTGTTTTTAAAGACCTAGATTGTGCAAATCATTTTAGAAGGGTTTGTTTTATACTGTGTTTTAACTTGGTTTTTATCCTTCATCATCTTTGTGATACGAGTTTCTAATTTGGGATTCATGTCGTTTTCCTTAGTATTAGTTTTTGGATTGTTTGTATGAGGAAATACTCGACTTGCCAACTCGGAAGCAATTTATTGCATTTATTGAGAAGTAATACAATCTCAAACCAGTTAAGAGAGATTATTGTGCAGGGGTGTACTCCTTTGTGTTGTCTATCCTAGCTATTTATCGTCTCACTTTTGGAACCGAAACACTTTCTGCCTAACAGTAAAAATCTTTCAGCATGAAATTAACGAGAGCTCATCCCTAGGAGTGCGAGCGCTATCAAACCACCTGTGCCTGGCAGATTGTGATTTCTCTTCACCGTGTGCAGTAGAGCTGAACTCCACTAAAACTCATTCTCTTCCCATACATAAGGGACGATCTTCTGCGCCGGTTTAATGTGTATAGTTCTGTGTGATAAAAAGCATTAGTAATTTGCCTCAGTTCTCGAAGGTCACTAAAGTCAGTTAGTGTACACCGGATTCGGTTCCTTGGCTCGACATATAGAGGACCCGTGGGCGAGACTCCAAACAGACTTTCAGAGTTAAATAGTGCGAGTTCCTCTCTCAAAGTATCTGAGTGTATAAGAAGCAGCTCATTTTTGCATGTTTTATTGTGCGTGGGTTGGTTTATGGCAGCCTACTTCATTGCTTAAAATACTGTATATGTGAGACATAATATGTGGTGTGTTACAGACTAAAACTGTGAGGATAGATATAAATATCTTTGATCTGCAGCTAATAATGGACGCCTGACGTGGCTACATGTGGGGTAAATCCTGAGAGTTATTTACCCCAGTTATGTCCAGTTGATTAAGCCTTGTTGTATGGGTAATGTTGGCCCATGCCTAACTGTAATAAACTCTCAAAGGAATGTTAATGAAAACTGCGTGGAGGAATAGGTGTCGCAGGTTGTTTTGGCATTGGTATGGTCTCCGGATTGCGCGGGGATCTGAGGAGTTTGGAGGCCAGGTCATTCGTCTTGGGCGCTTTGCTTGTTCTGGTGCTTTTTTAATCCTGGCCTACAGTACGTTTTCCCTTTTGGTGGATTGTACGGCCTTGGGTGCTCATGATATTGTCACCTGTTTAATGTTTACCTAATGGTGGTTTTAACGTTATGGCTGATTGGTGTAGGTCATGCAGAGATTATGTTTAACATGATTTGCGGCTTGTAATTCTGTCTAGGTGACAATATAGTGTAGGTTGTGATTTCAAAGCCCAGAAGTATCACAAAGCCAGGATTGATTGATTGATTGATTGATTGATTGATTGATTGATTGATTGATTGATAAACTAGACACGTAACCCTGCACTGCTCAGCATTGTATTTTGCTTTACTTGTAAACAGAGGTGGGTAGTAACGAGTTACATTTACGTAAGTAACTTTTTGAAAAAAATACATCTATGAGTAGTTTTACTGCACCATACTTTTTGCTTTTATTTGAGTAGATTTGTGAAGAAGAAACGCTTCTCTTACTCCTCTACACTCGGCTAAACTCGATTCGTTACTTTTCTAACCATTTATTCCACACTTTAGATTTTGCCAGAAAAATGCAGCCGTTGGATCTACCACATGACTGTGTTTCACCAATCAGCCGTAGCAACAATAATCACATGACTCCGTTTGACCAATCAGCCGCATGTAAAACAAAAACCCTCAGCAGTAGTAGACAGTGAAGGAAACATGACGCGGCTAGTTTAGCTGTTTCATTTAATGTTGCAGTGTTTACATATATAATTAGCAAATAAGCTAGAGGCTAAAAAATATCATTTGTTCTGTTATTTTCTATCTGCTGAGTCATTTGCAGGGCAACTGAATATACAGTATATCTTAAACAGGAAATAGTCGACACATAGATATGTTACCTACAGTAGGTGTTTATTTCAAAAGCTTTATTTTGTAAAAAAAAAAAAGGGAGATTAGGAAATTTGTGTTTCTTATTCCTTAATTAGCTATTTTGTAAAGATATTTCGTTACTTTTATTATTTGGAAATGTAATTTTTTTTACATTTTATCATTTCTTACATAATTTGTAAAAAAAATATATATATATATTTATAAATTGGACATTATGATGAAACAGTTACTCAGTACTTTTTTACCGAATACTTTTTCACTCTTATTTGAGTAATATTTTGGATGACGACTTTTTACTTCTACTTGAGTAATATTATTTTGAAGTACAGCTGCTCTCACTTGAGTACACTTTTTGGCTACTCTACCCACCTCTGCTTGTAAAGTATGGTAACGTAGGCATGTTAGGAAATGAAAACCCTTAATCCGAATTTGCTTTCTTTTCCTTTCTGCCAAGTCACGAGCCTTGTAATAAAATTCAGCCTGCTGTTAAATTTCCTGTTGGGAGAGTCGGTAAATTCCTCAAACTGTCACGGGATGTTGTGGCTTAAACAAAGCTCTTTTGTCCAGCAGTTTATAATCAGCGATTGAAATATTATACACGTTCCCACATTTGCATGCAGGTTGCTGTATTAAACTTATTAATAAAACTGACAAAATGCCAAAGCAACACCGATCCTTTGATGAATGATTAATGATCGTCCTCTTAGATTAGACATGTTTTTATATGTTTTTTCATAACAGACATTTTTTCTTTCTTTCAATGGCCAATTTTGCCCCAGGCAGATTAATGGATCACAAATTATTCATGATTTTACCTCTACCTCCACATCTTTAGTTGTTTTCAGCGCACAACAGTGTACAGTGTATACACACTTATTCAGGTTCTACAGACGGGCTGCCTGTGAATGTCTGTGAACTCTTGCAGCCGGCCTACGGCGAGAAAAGGCAAAGTGAAAAGAAGCGAAAGTAACAGAAAGGAAGAAATACCGAACCCACATTCCAGATCGCAAACCTGATCACGCTGTAGCTTTGAACAATTTTTTAAACATCTTTGTGATTATGGATTTCTTCATTTGTGCTGCGTTCCATTTTGGGATTTGACTTTATCGCACGTTCACATGAAGAATATTGTAAAATATAACCTCTGCGAAAGAAAAAAAAAATACAATTTAAATGCACCTTTCCTCCACAGACATTAAAGTTTAATTTGCAGGTTTTTGCAGAAGGCTGAGTGTAGGTACAGTACATTTCATGCATGCTCTTGTATATTGTAGCTCCAGTCGCTTGGATATGAAAGACGCAAAGCTGCTTCTCTCCCCCCAGCTATTCCGTTTGGCAGCGTTTTCGATTCTTGTCTACTAAATATGAGTGAGTGTGGATACCTTGAGCTAGAATGGATTCTTGCCATAGAGCTGAGGATTTGTTTTTCATTTATAGTGAAAGGAAGCTTTTTCACCGGAACCATCTCCTCGGTTCCTGCTGAATTAATCGTTTCCTCTCACTCCCTCGGCATGTGCGGCGCTGCTCAGATGATTGCAGCAGTATTGAGGTGCACGTGCATTTATACAGTACACACATGCCGCTCTATCTAAAATACTCAGTACAATCTTGACCTTTAAGTAATGTTCCCTGTAAAAGTATCGGAGCAGCAAATTCAATTATTTTTATACGATGAACACATCAAAAATGAAACGATGGAAAGCCAGATCATCATTTATTACATTTTCTGATAGTTACAGTATAATTGGATATGTTAAACACCATAGAACATGGCGAACCACAATCTGTAGGTGTGCAAAAGTATTGGAACACATCGATAAAATAAATCCGACTAAATAAAGTTTTAATATTTGGTTGCATGTCCCTTGCGTGGAATATCTGCATGAATTCAGCGACCCACTGGCATCACTAAACTCCTGTGTTCTTCTTTAGTAATGCTTTTCCAGGCTTGCACCACAGCGTCTTTCAGTTTTTGTTTGATCTTTGGGTGTTTCATCCTTCAGCCCTCACTTCAGGAGGTGAAATCTATGCTCGGTTGAATTAAGGTCTGAGGATTGCTCATGGTCAGTGCGAAAACCTTCAACTTTCCCCACCTGATGAAGTCAGTTTTGTGTTGCTGTAAAATGAAGTTCCTCACAATTTGACACAATGCAGCATTTATCTGTAAATTAGCAGACAGACATGTTTCTGCAGAATTCCGAATTCATCTTGATCGTTGAGACGGAAGCAGCAATGGATTCCTCCACCCTACATTATTTGACCAAAGACCTCGTACGTTTTGGATCATGAGTAGATTCATTTCTTTCTCCAACACTTTGGCCTTTCCATCACTTTGGTAGAGATGACTCTTGGTTCCAGAACTTTTTTTTTTTTGGGCTCATTTCTGTATCTTTTTGCAAATTTCAATCTGGCTCAGCTTGTCAGGGGCACAGATCGTGATACATCATCCCACCTGAAAGAAGCAAAGACCCACTCCCAAACTTCTAGCACAGGGCTTCACTCAAGGCACAGGCATCTCAAACTTTATGTCATCCTAGTTAGTAGGGTGTCAATGCACCAATGGTGCCAATTCTATTTAGGTCCTCTTTTAGTACATGGGGTATGGGCCTGACAGGCAGAATTCTTACTGAATGCGCGGATTCGTGTGCAGTGGAAAATGAACCTATTTGGGGGGAAAATGTTCTTTTGAAAACATAGTTTCTTGCCAGAAATTCGAAATTTGGAAAATTCATACATCCAACAGCTATGCGGTATGTTTTAAAAGCATTAATAATACAGAAAAAAAAAACAGTGCCTTTACATGAAATACTGGACGTCAAAGAGAGTAGAAGCAATCTCTGTATAGTAATGAAGAAAACACTTCAGGAATGCATTCGATACATTTGTACATAGAGGAGAAATAAGGACTCAGAGACCTACCGTAGACTTTCTTGTATTTTTTATGTAGTTTTGAGGAATAGTTCTCCAGGGTTCCTGGAAGACCTTTTGGCTCTCATTTTAACAAGTTTTTGGCCCTGGTTTTTCAGTCTAGTCCTTGTACCTGAGTTGTTTCAGAGGAACATTTTTTTTTTTATTATTATTATTATTAAGCCACAGAGAGACCTATGAACCATTCAAGCATGAACACCCTCTCACTTAAAAAGAGTAGAAGCAGTGAGAAACAGGTGCAGATGATGACAGATGATCAGGCTGGTGATTAGTGTACAGTTCTGGTGATGCTGAGTTGCTGGAATAGACGAGAGGGGAAATGAGGTCGCTGCTGAGGTTGTATCGTATTAAAATAAAATATTTTTAAATTGTATCTTTAGGCGCTTTGCAGCCTATCGCAGTAAAACATGTGTTCTCTTAATTTAGTCTGCATCACCTAATTAAATCATGGATGAAGAAATGCGGGGTGGCTCAGGACTGTGTATACATAATGACTTTTGAATTTGTAAATATGGGGAAAAGAGTATGTATTTACAAGATTAAGATTCAATTATTTGTCATATGTACCTTAGAGCACAGTGAAATATTATAATTTTTAGTATATCTCAGCTCGGGTCAGAGTTCAGGGTCAGCCGGGTTCAGGGTCACCCCTGGAGCAGATAGGATTAAGGTCCTTGGCAGTGCTGGGGCTTGAACCCATGACCTCTTGATGAGTAACCCAAAGCCTGAATCATCTGCCCCTTTTGACTTTTGCACAGTGAATATACACAGGATGTATTAATTAAACTAGTTTAATTAAGTAGTAGTTGACAACTAGTTTAGTTGAGTTGTTGGTCTTTTGGCACCTCACAGCAAGGGGTCGCCACAGCGGACCATCAGATCCACATACAAGCTTGGCACGGGTTTTATGCCGGTGCCTCTCGTTTCTATCCGGACTGGCACTGTGTCCAGTGGCTGGGGTTCAGACATTGGCTGGGAATCAAATCTGGGCCCTCCACGTGGCAGACCACTGAGCCAACGCCCTAACTAGTTTAGTTGAGTTTTTAAAGGAAATAAATGCAAATAGAAGGATATGAAGAGCTTCCAGATAGGAAGAAGTTAAACATATGAATACAGACTTGCACCATGCAAGTCTGTTTGCATATGGTTATGGATATTTATGCATATTTATTGGACGTCCTCCAATAAGCGCCATCTCAATGGTAAATAAAAAAGACTTAAGTGTTTCCCCTCTGTGTTTTTCTGCCCGCGGGTCATGAAGACTACTGCACATTTTATTAACCGTGCCATATCAATATGTAACACGCTATCATCCGCGTTCATTTACATAATTACTAGCCAAAATATTTCACTTCCCCCATCCAGGAGGTCAACATCACAGGTTATTTTCTTAATTGCAGCTCTCTATCATCACTAAATGATCCTCGCCGGCTTACGAGTCTAGGAAATGTCAGTGTTAAGATGCGCAAAGGTCATGACTCAGCGTGCGCACGTGTTTGTGAGTCCATCCCCCAGACGGCGGGGCCGCACCGGTCTGTTCAAATCAGATGCTGGCGTACTGCAGAGGCACATCCTCCCTTTCGCGCTTAATAATTGATTACCATTGCATTATTAAAGCACTTTGATTATTAATACAGGCTGGCACATGAAGGGAAGAGCTATAGATCCAAATACACACACACACACACAAACGTGAGAGAGGGAAAAAGAACATAGAGAACAGCCCGAGATAAACACATCAATATCACTTCCACAGACCGAGCTTTCTCGTTTAAAGACCCACACACACAAACACACACACACACACACACACACGCCTCGCTGCCAAACACAGGAAGCTGCCGGGCGCGCACAAACCGAATACGGCTCCAGAGACTTTATTTATAGGAACACATGAAGATTACGCAGTGGAATAGATCGTCTCGACTTTTGTACAACCGTATACACTCTGGAGCTTTCTCATAGTGGGACACACACACACACACACACACACACACACCTGTTAAATTGCAAGGAAGGATGTGCTGAAGGATAACATGAAAGAACATCAGTGTGTAAACAACAGCTAATAACAATCTGAACACACTCACACTGCAAATCCACACACCTGCGACGATTAGCCGTGATTATTACCCGCATGCCAAATATATCGGTAAATATTTCCATTGATCCGCACTTCATTGGAAAAAGTCTTAGTGCTGCTTAAGGGAAATGACTTACTTCATTCACTCTCTTTACAAAACTGCTAAGTAATATTTATAGAGTAGAACAGCAGAACCTTGATGAGAAAATAAAAGTAGCTCGTCTAGAAACGGCTCATCAACACAATAAACAGGATTTAAAGGCTTTTCCCAGACAGCAGGAGAAACTGTTTGATTCCTTAAAACCCAAGCGGGACAGATCGGTGCCGGTGTTATGCGCTAAAATGCCCCCCACCAAATATATCAAATATTATATTAGAACATAAATTCATAGGTTTATGAACTACACATTACACCAAACGAATTTGATTATAAAATAAGCAATATAAAAAAAATACATGTTGAATATGATTTTTTTTTAAATAAATGATATATATATATATATTTTTTTTTTTTTCGAATACATGTATATTTTTATATAGCTTATTTTATAATCAAAATCGTTTCGTGTCATTTTTCATCATAAAATGATGAAATGTTTATGGGCCCCTGAGTGGCACAGTGGTAAAAGCGCTCGCCCTATCATCCGGAGGTCGCTAGTTCAATTCCTGGGTGATGCTGTAACCTCTCGCAGTCGGAGGTCTAGAGAGAGCTGATTGGCCGAGCTCTCTCAGAGGGGAGGGATGAGGGGTACTTAGGGCTCCCACATTAATCACGGCTCTACAGCCAATCAGGGGCGTCTGTGATAATAATAAATATATGAATTTATGTTCTAATATAATATTTGATACAGATTATGTAGGGGGGAGCAATCCGTGGCAGGGAGGCAGTTCAGCACAAAAAACCGGCAACACAGCATAGGTGGATGACAGAATTTTTTTTTTTTTATTATATATATATCTATTCATATGCATGTACAGCTCTGGAAAAAAACAGCATTAATACAATTTGTTTACAATTTTATTTTATTTCAGTTATTAAAGCTCTGCATGATCTTGGGTTATTTTGTTGTGTTGTGATGATGTCATTTCCTTTAAATATACACTCTACATAACAGTCCTGTAATTATATTTAGAATTTAGCAGTCCAGTAGTCTCTTAATTTTCTTCCAGAACTGTGTATAATAATCTGTAAAGTTGTCGTGCCTGTACACTGACGAAAAATAAGTAATAGAACACATCGAGTTTTCACAGGTGGATTTGGCCGATCTTGATGTAACATACAGGCTTTTATTCATTGCAATCGATCCACGAGAAGAGAAGATATGCTACTTTGAAATGAAAAAAAAAATAAAAATAAAAAAAATCGACCTTGGAAAAAAAATCATCTCAGAATTCAACAGATGGCGCTGTACATTTTTAATACGCGCTTATGAATGTGCAATTTTATATTGGTTTATATATAGCCTTGATGGTGTGTGTTAACGGGAGGCTTCAGGCTTCTGGTTTTCAGATGTGTCAGGTGGAACGAAAGTTATCATTACATTTATAAATGCAAAACTCTTAAATCAAGCATATTATTATTATTATTATTATTATTATTATTATTATTATTATTATTATTGGCTCACAGAAACATCCGAAAAACAATGTAAACATGATCATCAGTATCTGTGCTATTTTTGTGCCTGTTTGCTCCATTTAAAACAAATTTGGGTAGGTGGTGAAAATTCAGTCCATCATATTGCCTAGGTTGTGCTGAGACTCTACAGTATACTGCACAATCCTGAGCCCTATATGTTTATCATGAAACAGCAAAACAAATCATGAAAAAAAAAATGCAGATTTTTGTTCTGTAGTTCGGATCCGAATGCGCCGACATGGATAGTGCGGGATGGATGACAGCAAGCAATTTCCTCATGTTGAGAAACTTAATCTGCTTCACATTGCAGAAATTGAATTTTTATGTGCCTTGAATCGATCGAAAGAAATCTGATTTCGCGTGGGTGTTTTACTGAAAATCTTGCCTGCTCGCAGTACAAATATCAAACAAATAGGATTTGAACTGAACATAGAGTACTGAACTGTGTAAAAGTCCTGAGCCAGCCCTCATTGTATCATGTGAAATTCAATGAAGTGATGTAGATTAAATTAAATATCTGGGAACAAATGTTTTACAGTGACAGACTTTAAAGATACAGTTTAAAAATGGATTGTTTATTGTTTATGTAACAGCAGCGACCTCGTTTCCCCTCCCGTCTGTTCCCACACATCAGCATTCAGCATCAGCAGTGCACTAATCACCGGCCTGATCTGATCATCTGTCATCATCTACACCTGTTACTCACTGCTTCATGCCTTAAGTTTACCTTATGTTGTTGTTGTTGTTGTTTTTTTTATCCTTGAATGATTCATAGGTGACTGTGTAGCTTAACACATTTCTCTGAAACTGCTCCGGTACAGGAACCCGACTGAAAAGTAAAGCTAAAAAAAAAGGTCCTTGAGGAAGCCTGAAGATCTGTTCCTCAGGACTATATATCTAAAAAAAATAAATAAATACAGGAAAGTCTGGCTGCTTGAAAGTAGAATGTAAAGAAATGAGGGCTGGCCCAAGACTTTTGCAATTTCTATTAGTTTCAGTGCAGTTACTGGGTAAATAATTCATAGTGCTTACTGTGAACGATGCTTTAGTCAGGTGAGCAACTGAATAATGGGACTGGAAATGTAGTCGGTGGTGGCATAACTCTTAGATTTAAAATGTCACACACACACACACACACACACACACACACACACACACACACACAGACATGGAGAGTCATGGTTGTAATTAAAGCTGTCATGCATAATGGCTCTTTCATCTACAGTGATAACTCTTACAGCCCAAACCCAAAAGAGAGAGAGATGGAAAGAGAGAGAGAGATGGAGAGATGGAGAGATGGAAAGAGAGAGAGAGAGATGGAGAGATGGAGAGTAAGAATGAGAGATGGAGAGAGTGAGAGATGGAGTGAGAGATGGAAAGAGAGAGAGAGATGGAGAGAGAGATGGAAAGAGAGAGAGAGAGGGAGAGATGGAGAGAGAGAGAGATGGAGAGAGAGAGAGAGAGAGAGA
>JAAGKR010004844.1:0-56737 GCA_011419295.1 Clarias macrocephalus | reverse complement strand
CTGGCCATAAGGAGATATTTGCTAAATTTGACAAATTTAAAGTCAACAAGCTGAAGAACAACTTATTGTCCCAAAGTAAGCGTTAGCTAAAACATGAAAGTATATTTTTTGGAATTCGGAATTCTTTTTGCATATATTCTTCCTGATTTGGTCTTGGCCAATTCCTACCCATCAGGCAGCTCTCCTACTGTATATCACGGGACAGCTACATGTACCAAGCTGGAAGACTGAAGGCTATCACATGATTCTTTAGAGGCATGTGAAGCCAGCCGACCACATATTTTCAAACTGCTGCTCATGCAACATCAGCGAGTGGTGGAACACATTTGAAGGTAAGCACTAATGACTACTTATGCATGCATGAGCTTACACATGCCCATGATTCGCTAGGAAAAAAAGGAGAGTAAAGGGCGGCCCTTAGCTCAATGAGAGTATGGCCAATTTTGCTACCCGGGTAGAAATAGCGATTCATCATTGGTGTTCTTGTGATCTCCGGATGACAGACAGTACACTAACAGGCACAGTTAATGCTCGAATAGGCCATTTAATCTGACTACTGTCCATGACTTGATACAAGCACAGCAGGGGAATCGATTTATTGACCGAAGTATGCTGTACTCCTCTACGATACGTGGTGAGATGCCCCCTTTCAGCTTGTTAGTACTGTAGTCCCGTTTAACCTGCTATGCCACAGACAAAACAATCAAAAAAACAAGTTAGCTAGAGGCATTTCGGGTGGTGAAATCATTTACACCTCTGTACATTTTGTACATGCTGGCAGCTTTTTGTTTTGTACAAATGAGGTCGTTTGTGGTTACGGTATTATACGGTGTTATCTGAAGTCTCTGCAATGCGTGGGAACAGCGGAGCATACGAAGAGTGATTAGGCTGATTCCTGGGTCCGACTGAGTTATCCGTGCAAGGAGAAGCTCGACTCCCAACCGCATTATCTGGGTGTGCAAGTCTGTCTTTGAGAAGTTCGATTTAATATGATTTCAGGCGGACTAACATGTTTACATTCATTGTAAAAGTCTGGGTTTAGCCAGACTAACACAATTAGTCGGATTAACACGAATTCATGTAGCAGAAGCAAACGTCGCCCTAACCAGGCAGTGACTAACAATGGAAGAATGAACCTCATCAATGCAGAGTTCGCAATTATGTCATGATTCAGCAATCCTAGAGAAAGACTTGTGATATATGAACTCACCAGCCAAACAGTGCTCCTTCAAAAGTCCCCACTTTTAATTAATCTAAAGTGTCATCAAGCATGAAAACACCCTGTTGCTGGTTGGATGGATTTGTGTTGTTTGGGGCAGTCTGCGCCACTTTGTGTTGCTTCCCATTGACAAAGCCAGCGCTGTGTAGGAACACTGGATTTTTTTTTCTCAGCCCACACACGGGCAGAATGGACAGCTAGAGAACCGTGAAGAGATATTCGCTGAATTAGACAAAAAGTGTATTGGAACACAGTGTATTGGAATCACCGACTCCTTCTTTAATGAACATGTTCATCTTTGTCGCACACTGTTCCTGTCTGGATTCTTGCTTACACAGGCATAAAAGTAAAAACCAATCATGTTTAGTTTTGTTTTTTTCAATTTGTAATGAAAGTTTTCATTACAAACAATATCATCAGCAACAACTTTCGTGAAAAGTACAATTTTAAAAATACTAAGAAACCAAAGTTTGTTTGTATTTTGTATGTCACCTTTTTGCTTTAATGACAGTGTGCACTCGAGCCAACACAAGCTATAAACGTTTGTGTAATACCAGATGATGCGTTTTAGATCGAAATCTGAAAAAAAAAAAAAAAAACATAAAAAGGTAATTTCCGAACACGTGCTATAAGGGAAGGGATTAGACTATTTTTTTCGATCTAATGTTTTGTACCAATTGCGCCAATTTTTAAAATAACCTTGAAGCATTTCCTTGTTTTCAAAATTGTACTTTCTTTGTAGAGTATAAGGTGGTATACACTGGTCAGCCATAACATTATGACCACCTGTCTAATTTTGAGTAGCTCCATCCCCCCCCCTCCCCCATTAGCGACCAAAACAGTAACGCCCTGGGTGTTCTGACCCCTTGCTATCAGAACCAGCATTAACCTTTTCCTCAATTTGAGCTACAGTGGCTCCGCTATTGGATCGGACTGCACAAGCCAGCCTTTACTCCCCATGATGAGTGTCCATGACCCTGTTGACAGTTCACCAGTTTTCCTTCCTTGGATGACTTTTGCTTACCACATACTACAAAAGCTGCAGTTTTGGAGCTGCTCTAACGCAGTTGCCGAGTCATCACAATTTGGTCCTTCTTACAGTACAATTACATTTTCACTCTCTCATTACAATGGAGGCTGGAAGTGGGTGGGATATATTACATGGCAAATTAACCTAACTTCTTGTGTTAGAAGCAGGGGAAAAAAGGACAAGCATCAGGGCCAAATTGTGCTGGCACAATGGGTCAAGAGCAATGAGGACTGGGTCAGAGTAACTCCAAAACTTCAGCTCTTGTGGGATGTTCCTGGTCTGCAGTGGTCAGGACCTATAAAAAATAATCCAAGGAAGGAAAACCGGTGAACAGGCCAGGGTGGCCAAGACTGATGCACATCGAGGGAGAAGGTTGGCCCGTGTAGTCCAATCCACACGAATAGTATAGAACAATTTGAGGAAAAAGTTAATACTGGTTGTGGTAGAAAGGCATCAGAACACCCAAGTTATTACTGTTTTGGTGGCAAGAGGGAGACTCAATATTAGGGAGGCTTTCGTACTGTCATTACTGATCAGTGTGTATTGGATTATCATAGTTTTATGTAATAAAGCTTTTTCTTGTTCTAGTGTCACTGAACTAACCCTGGATGATCATTTGTCACCTTTAATGAACATGAAAAATCAACACTGACACATAACAGCGTAAACATGTTGAGCAAGTAAACTTGGAAGCTTTGCTCTCCATCATGACAGAAGGTCAACTTAAGATCTGATCAAACCTGGGCCTTGAGATTTAGAAAGTTTTAGGTGTTAGCTCAAGTGCTGAGAGCTGCTGTTCAAATCACACTGAGACACAACACATTTAACAGTTCAGTAATAACACGAAGTGTTTAATAACCATAAGGCTGCTGTTTTCAGCTCCTACAGCAGGGTCTAATCGGTCTGATCGCAGTGATACTAAATGAAATCCTACAGGTTTTGCTTGTCATACAAGTTGCTGAGTTGAATCCCCCCCCCCAGGTCCGGGTTAAGCCTCCCTGTTTTGCTCACCTTGGGTAAGTCTCGGAGTTGGTTCGCGTCCAGCAAAAGTTCTTCCAAACTGCGGCTGTAGCGATAAACCTCGTCTGGGACGTAGAGCAGCGAGCAGTGGCGCCGGTCGATGGTCTCGACATGACGGTTACACCGCCACAGCGGGATACAGTTAAACATCCCGGATCCGGCACAAGGCGCGATAACTCACTCAAGTTCTTTTAACGATTCGAGTCAAAGGCGCTCGCAACTTAGTTATAAATATCGTCGCGCTTTAATGCAAATTTCACTCGCAGGCGATGGACCAGGTCCCGGGCCAGGTTTCACTCCTGCACGCAGTAACTGAGCGAGTCCACTTCTCAAACGCCGTCCCTTCTTCCATCGCTCTCGATCCGCCTCATCGGGAATGCTGGCAGACTTTCCATACTTCGTTCCTCGAAATCGTTTACATGTCTAATGCACGTCGTGTTTTCGGCGTCCCGGAGTTTATTTATTTCCTCTTAGTCCACTTTCTGACCCGGAAAACACTCACTCACTCTCCCTCACTCCTTCATTCCAGGCTGGCGTCACGCTTTCCCGGAGCCCCTCCCACTCTTTTAGCCCCCTCCCACCCCTGGAGAAGCGGAAGGGAGGGAAGTGTAATTCCACACGGAGTTCAGGAGGAGGTGAGCCGCAGTGCCCAGACTACCTGCTGCGTACTCACAGGAATTAATCGATGTTTGGGTTTAAACACAATCTTTAAAAACATTAACTCATGTACATTTGGTAAAACATCCTCTGTTATAGTCACCTGTCCAAAAATACCTGCTGGGGAGGTAGACAGTGAAATATTAGCTAGTAAAGTTCTGCAAGTGCACCCAGTGGCTAAACTAATATCCCCGACCCCCTCAGAGCTGATTGGTTTTATTACCGTGGTTTAATACACAACAGTATTCTGGTCATTTGTTGATACAGTAAATATATACTTAATACATGTTACAGGGATGGAAAGGCAAATCTTTATATATTATATTATATATTTATATTTGTATGTATTTATATGTAATTGACATATCGCTTGAGGTATTATTATTATTATTATTATTATTATTATTATATGTAAATAAAAATTTGTTAATGTCTTTGGATAATACAGACAGGCAAATATCATCATCATCATCGTCATCATCTATACCGCTTAATCCTGTATTCAGGGTCACAGGAGCCTGGAGCCTATCCCAGGAGACTTAGGGCACATGGCAGGTTACACCCTGGACAGGGTGCCAATCCATCGCAGGGCACAGACACACACACACACATACACACTCATTCACACACTACGGGCAATTTGGGAACGCCAATTAGCCTAACCTACAGGTCTTTGGAATGTGGGAGGAAACCGGAGTACCCGGAGGAAACCCACCAAGCACGGGGAGAACATGCAAACTCCATGCACACAGATCGAACCCGGCGATCGAACCCGGACCCTGGAGGTGCAAGGCGACAGTGCTAACCACTACACCACCGTGCCGCCACAGGCAAATATATAAATAATATAAAGTTTTTGGAGTTGCTTTAATGACACTCGTGCTGACACTGGCTTTAAAAGTTTGTGCAAAACCTGATGATGCGGTTTAATATATTTTACATTCCGAAAAAAATCACTAAAAATGTTTTCTCGGAACACGTGCTTTAAGGGAAGGAATTAGACTTTTGTTCAAATCTGATGTTTTAATTGTGACTCAGAAGCATTTAATTTTTTGTTTTCAAAATCAAAAAATTTTAATACTAAACTTTCTCATAAAACAGTATGTCTCTCTGCTCTCTATCTATCTATCTATCTATTGATCTATTTTTATATCTATCTTTATACAGTAGTTATATATACACTGTATAGCATATATATAGCAGCACAGTGGCTTAGTGGTTAGCACTGTCCCCTTCAGGGTCTAGGTTTATACATAACCATACACAGTTTTATATGCAGTGAAATGCTTTTATGACTGTTTATGACCTGAAAAAAATAAAGGTAGGGTAGAGTGGAATGACAGACAGATAAAATTTTACTACGAGGACAAATTGCACAGAGATATCTAATATTTAATTATTTTTTTTTAATATTTACAATTTACAATGTTTTTTTTAATGTTTTATTTATTTATTTATTTATTTATTTGGCAGTTTGTTCTGTTCACATGCCATCCAGCACATGAAGCAATGGATATTCCCCACCATGGAGATATATCCGTCAGTTAGGCGGGTTGCCTGCTTGAAATACTTCCCAGCCCCACACACACACAAATCACACACTCTAAAATCTAATTGGCCCACTTTTTGCTTTCATTACGGCAAACATTCACCATGGATCCGTTTCGATAATTTGATTTTTTCAATGTTACACTATTTATTTCCTTCCAGAGTTGCAATCTCTCTCTAAGATCTCCTATTAATGTTTGGGGGAGTCAGACCACTGCGTCAAGCCTTCTCCAGCACATACCAAACATTCCAATGGGGTTAAGGTCTGGACTCTGTCTGGCCAATTCATGTGTGAAAATAATGTCTAATGCTACCTGAACCTCTCTTTCATAACTTGAGCCCCATTAATCCTAGAATTGCTATCGTGGAGTATGCCTGTACCTTCAGAGAGAAAAAAACTGCAGTAATCAATATGATTCAGCTGACAAGTTATTTAGATTTTTTCCCAGACATTAACAGTATGTATTTGCAATTCTTCCTGCTTGCGGTACTGTTTCTGTCTGAAATTGTCTAAAAATATTACTCTCACTCACTCATCATCTATACCGCTTAATCCTGTATTCAGGGTCACGGGGGGCCTGGAGCCTATCCAAGGAGACTTCGGGCACATGGCAAGGTACACCCTGGACAGGGTGCCAATCCATCGCAGGGCACAGACACACACACACACACACACACACACACACACACACACTCACTCATTCACACACTACAAGGCAATTTGGAAATGCCAATTAGCCTAACCTACATGTCTTTGGACTGTGGGAGGAAACCCGCCAAGCACGGGGAGAACATGCAAACTCCATGCACACAGAGACGGGAATCGAGCCTGGCCAGGGATTGAACACGGACCCTGGCGGTGCAAGGCGACAGTGCTAACCACTGCACCACAGTGCCGCCTCTAAAAATATTAGCCTAAAATATTAGCCTAATATATAAGCCTACATCATCAAATCTCAAATGTGCTCAATAAAGTCAGCTAAAGTGCAACTGTCTGTGTTTTTTATGACCATTGTGGTGGAAAGAATCCTCTTTAAAACATGTATTCTCTAAAAAGAAGATGTAAGCACCAAAAACTAAACATTTCACTAAAAGGGTATAAGACTTACCAGCTACTCCACTGACACTAGACATCACTTGTTGTAACTAAAATAAAAACTAGGCCCCTGACTACACTTCAGACAGTTAAAGTTCAATTTTACATACACTTAGTCTGAAGTCATTTAGTTTTTTCATCAGTCTGAAGTCAACTGATTTTTTAGAGCACTCTATAGATTGCATATTTAAATAAATATCATAGTTTTAGCAATTAAACATCTACTTTATGCATCATAATTCCAGTGGGTCTGAATTTCCCTACACTCAGTTGCCTGTGCCTAGCTCAGAAAATGACAAAAAATTATGTCATGGTTTTAAGGTCTACCTTCAAACTCAGGACCTCTTTGTTTGACAAATGGGGGAAAAAAGAAATCAAGACCTCCACAAGCCTGGTTTATACTTGGGAGCAATTTCCAAATGACTGGTACCACATACGTCTGTGCAAATAATACTACTCGAGTTTAAAGATCATGCAACCACACAGCCATCATACCACTCGTGGTGGACTTCTGCCTACAAGAGTTGAATACATGTTGAGTCGAAGATGATGAATCAATCCCAGAACCACAACAAGGAAAATTGTGAAGACACTAGTGCCAACAGGTACAAAAGTATCATATCGATATAACCGGAAAGGCTGCTCAGCCAAGAAGAACCTACTGGTCCAAAACGAGCATAAAAATGTCACACTATGGTTTGCAGCTACACATGACAGGACAATGATATTTTCTCTGGAGTAAAATCCTTTGGTCTGATGAAAAGAATTGAATTGTAGAAATTGAAGAAATAGAATTGTTTGGCCATAATGACCATGGTTATGTCTAGAGGAAAAATGGAGTTTTGCATGCAAAGCACAGGGTTGGTGCACCATGTTGTGTGGGTGCGATACTGATAGGTGGCATCAAGAGGAAGGAGGATTTTGATTTTTTTTTTTTTATATTGAAGCTACATCTCAAGACATCATCGAGGAAATTGCCAAAGTTTTGCTACAACATCAAAGTTTTGGAGGGGATTTCACAAAACAATTGTCAGCAGAGACAAAATATGGTAAATTGAATTTTTATTTATTTTTTACCAAATATACAAAAAAAAAAAATAGAATGGGACACATGAGCGAGGAAATAGCACAGATACAAACAATCAAATGTTTTCGGTTGTTTCTATGACCAAAATAATAATAATAATAATAATAATAATAATAATAATAATAATAATAATAATAATCATAATCATAATAATAAAAGTATTACATTTTTTGCAAGGTCATCCCCATCCTCCGGATACACAGTTTGATGTTTGAAGCCTCCTTGTTTATACCCACACTGGCAAGGCTTCCAAATAAGCATGTATGGTATATATATACAGTACAGACCAAAAGTTTGGACACACCTTCTCATTCAAAGAGGTTGAAGAAAAAAGCTAAGTGAAGAAAAAAACGAGTGGCCATCATTACTTTAAGAAATGAAGGTCAGTATATATATATATATTTTTTCAGCTTTTATCTCTTTCATCACATGCCTAGAAGTTTATATACACTTCTATTTGGTAGCATTGCTTTTAACACCCTGAGCACAGCATGGGTGTTAAAAGCAATGCTACCAAATAGAAGTGTATATAAACTTCTGGGCATGTGATGAAAGAGATAAAAGCTGAAATAACTATTATTCTGACTTTTCACATTCCTAAAATAAGGTAGTGATTAAATGCCAGGAGTGATTAAATGGCAGGAATTGTAAAAAAGGTTAAATGTATTTGGCTAAGGTGTATGTAAACTTCTGACTTCAACTCTAGATGCCTACAGGTTTCCAGACCCTACGGACAAAAAGAAAAAAACATCAAGGTATTTTGCAGTTGATTTATTCCAACAAGTTAAAAATAAAATGTGTTTATATGCTAAAATAATTCAACCCCTCATTCTCCTAACCTAATATAAAGAAGCCGTGTTGTTCTTATTTCATTCAGGTTAAACCTTCACGCAGTAGTAGTTACCTGACTGAGAGTGGCTTACAGTGTTACAGCATTTCCACTAAGCTTCCTTCTCATTCACAAACATCTGCTAGGAAAATGGTGGGTTCTTTCCTATTCATCTTCATTGCACATGACACACACACACAGGTGATCAGAGAAAGCTGCCAAACACTCACTCGCTCACTGAGCGTCTATACCACTTTATCCTGTATTCTAAGTCAGACTTAGGGCATGAGGTGGGGTACACCCTGGACACCCAATCCACCGCATGGCACACACACATACACACACTCACACAATAATTCACACACTACGGACAATTCGGGAATGGCAATTAGCCAGACTGTGGGAGGAAACCAGAGTACCCGGAGGAAACCGACCAAACACAGGGAGAACATGCAAGGGGACAGTGCTAACCATAACACCACCGTGCCACCTAGCTGCCAAATAATGTTCTTTAAGTGAGAAAAGAAGCAATTACATCAAATGTTTAATGAAAACCATTCATTTATGTTATGTAAATGAAATGTAATGTGTTTACGAGTGCTACTATTCTGTAAAAAAATAAAAATAAATAAATAAATAATTTTAAACTGTGTGTGTGTGTGTGTGTGTGTGTGGTGGGGGGGGGGGGGGTATTTAGCGTCATCTTTCAGCATTGACATTTTTATATATGACACATTGATCCTGCACAGCCTAGGGCAGCTACCACTTGACATGCCACTAAATCTCTCGCATATTGAGATTTGAGGAGGCTGTCATTTGACGCACCACAGTTTGTTTCTGAACTGTCACTTAACTTGATAAAGATTGATTGCATGGCTCGTGGCTACAGAAAACAACCACACTGCCTGTTACCGCTGTAAGCAAATCAGCCTGCTGTGGCTAATGGGTAATAAAACTATTCATTTTATGGGATTTTCATATTTCTATTTTGTGTGCCTTGATTAAAAAAAAAAGGTTTTAATTTAAGTTTTTAATCACTTCATGTAATTTTCTTTAAAATACACATTTTAAACAAAACCTATACATTTTTGAGGAATGTTTATTATTAAAAGTTTATAAAAAGAACTGATTAATCTTTTAGAGATCAGTATTTTATTGGAATGACATAAAGTAGTCAGAAAAACCAAAACCACAATCACGGTCAATATTAGCACTGTCCATGTGTCTTTTGTTGATAGACTTAATAGTTTTTTCCTTTCAAATCTGCCTGCCTTTAGTTAAGTTTTCATTTAAAGGCCATTTGTTTCAGTTTGTGGCAGTAAAAATAGAGCAGTTGGGCCATGGTCAAGCGGTGAGAGGTATGAGGCCAACAGGTAATATGTAATGCTTTCCACCTGTGACTTATTGTGCAGTTTATTTATCGGTGTCAATTTTTGAAGAGTTAAATACTCCTGAGAGTCTTGGCAAGGTCCAGCTCAGAGCTCGAGAGCTCCCCACACACACCGTGTTCTGGAGTAGCCGGTGCTGAAAATGGTGATTATGCAGAGGGTGGAGATTTTGCTCACTGGCCCAACTGGTGGTGCTGATACAGCTTCTCACGTTCATCAATTTAGGTGAGCCATTGACCGGCATCACTCCACAAAGCAACGTGATTGACTGAAAACAACCTTTCAGCATATCCAGAAGAAGACTGAACCTTTTAACAACCTCTCTCGATTTTTTTTTTCATCATCCTTCCCTGCCTTGTCTCTCCATTATCTCATTTTGCTATTAGGTCTTTAACCCCCTTGGTCTAACATTCTATTCCCACCAGAACCAAGGCGAAGACCACTTATGATTTCCTGGTATATCAGGAAAAGCTATTTTAGGCAGCCAATTTTAATCCAATGGCGATTTAATCCAATCGCGGAAGTGTTGTGCCTCATATCTCTGATGACTGGATCCACTGGCCACCCGAAAAATGCCATTGTGCCATTTACCAGTAATCAAGGTCTTGTCCAAAACACTTGGTATGTTCAATGTCAGGCCATTAGAAAAAAAGTGTCATCTTATTGAGTTATTTCTATTGGATTACACGATGCGATACCCAGAAGCAGTTCATCTGCGCAATTTCTGCATGCACAGCATGGGACAGAGGAACTCTTCTGCGTTATCTACCGAGTCTGAATCCCAAAAGAGATTCTGACTCAGCAAGGCACTGTTTTCATGCCACACACACACACACACACACACACACACACACACACACACACACACACACACACACACACACACACACACACACACACACACTCCTTGGTATTCACAGTAACAGAAGTCCAACAAGCCTACATGAGATTCTCCCAACTGAATTATTTTCTGGGCAAATACTCCATGGTGTCCAGAGAAAAGTGGGAGGAGGTTCCTTGTTTTAGTAAAGATGAAATCAGTACGTCCGTGATCTGAAAGCAAAACTCCACACACTAGGTCATTTAACACAGGAGAATTTGATACAGGCACATGAAAGTCAATTCCATTCATTTAACAAGGCTGCTCAGCTAAGGGAATTTTCACTAAGAGATAAGGTGCTTCTAAATGACTTGCCCAATATGACAGAGACCATTGAAGGTCACACAGCAAATTAAAGACATTGATTTGTGGAATGGATGGATGGATGGATGGATGGATGGATGGATGGATGGATGGATGGATAGATAGATAGATAGATAGATAGATAGATAGATAGATAGATAGATAGATAGATAGATAGATAGATAGGGTTTTATTGTCATTGCATATTACATCTACTCAGCAATTAAATGCAGTTTAGCGTCTACCAGAAGTGACCTTAACAGTTTAGCTCCTACCCTGACCCTGAGGTCATCAAGATCTGTCCTGCAGAACTGTCCTCCAGATACCCTGCTTTACTCAGAAAAACAGCTGATAAGTATATCCTGCCTGAAGAGAAGATTACCAGCACACACGTGGGGAAGATCCCTAATCGGTGCACCAATGGAAAAAAGGCTGCTTTGTCCCAACTCTGAAGCCAGCAAGTCACATGGGTTCTCCAACTACAGCCCACCCAGGCACTCTGAAGGCCTAACAATTATTCCAGTATACACCAGGATATCAACTGCTTCATTACAGAATGCAGCCAAGCAAAGGTATCCGGAAGCCTGCCACCAGGTAAGCTCATATCATTGAGAATGTTCCAAAGACCTTGGCCACACCTGATGTTCCCCTACACAATAATCATGGTGAATGTTGACCCATTTGCCATACACTGTAATCCAATGCCCATCATTCCCACAGCTTTCCAGACTGCAAAGCTGATTTTCACGTATTACTATTGGATAGATCATCTGTGTCAAGTGTATGGTGTATATTTGGTTTCCTTGGATGATAAAAGTTTGTCAGACTATAATTGCATCCTCCATTTTCTGTTACACATACGCCACACTTTTCTCTCAATTCTTTTTTTCCCACTCCTGTAAGACATTTGGAAGGTTGCAAAAATCTCCTGCAAGAACCTCCACCAGAAAAAGAAATCATAGTAACCCAAATAACCCACTCTATTCACCATAGAAGACTTCAGAGGTTTTAAATACAGTTCTTGATCTTCATGTTCAACATTATACCTGCCCATTGGACCTGACCAAACTCACAAAGTGTTAATAAATACCTGATGAGCTGCAGAGTTGGGGGTACAGAAACAAATCTTCAAACTGTGAATGCTAGTGGGTTTCAGTAACTACATCTAAGCGCACTGGGCTATACCACTCAATCATGGATCATGCAGAAATGATAATGGCTACTCCCTTCACAGTGACATCTCCCAAGATGCCACAAAAATGTGTGTTGAAACCTCTGCTCAGAATGTATTACAAAGTCATTTCTCTCTTCTTAATCTCACTATCACTGATAGTGACATCAGTGTAATTTTGTTCAAATGCATGATGCTCTTTGCAGCTTCATGTTGTTGTTTTTGTTAACTGAAAATAAGTCGCCAGAATTTTCAGAAGACTGAGATACTGATGTACTCTCTGGCATTTTTCTGATGCCGTGATAAAACCATGAACTCTATCCATTATTATTTGGCATGACACTGCATTCAGATGTTGTTGTTGTTTGTTTAAACTTGCTTTCGGCTAGTTAGAGCACGGAAACAGACAAAACACATTGAGAACATGTCCATGGATAATTCCCTGTGGAAATGGAGGACCTCAGACCTCTCCTTCATAGAGCATTGCATTGGCATCGACACATCAGAAAAACGAAATTTGTATGTCGTTTTTGAATTCTTTTTAAGAATTTAATCAGGCATGCAAAGAAGGATGAACGGTTTTATTTGTGACATAATTTACAAATTACTGCACATAGTCTGTTTTACACTGAACATTATTATATTATATATATTAATGAATTAATGAATTAAAGAATTAAATGCAAGCTTCTTGCATTTCATTGAGGTTCTTTGAATCTCATTCCATTCGTCAAAAATTGTTTTGAGTCATTTATTTCATTTCGTTCTTTTGATCAGTAATAAAATAAAATGTTATATTTTTTTTATAAACACATACACACATTTTGCCTATAGTAGTTTCAGTAATGAAAATATTACAATGCTGCTAAGGGCATATTATGATCAACAGAATGAGCAGCTCACCTCTTATATCTTCTGGTCCGAATCGTTTATTCTTTTGTCATGTGACTCTCTTAGACGCTGTGCAGTGCATCTACACGGGGAAGCGAGTATGCGTCAAAAGTCAAAAGTCAATACATAGCCTGATCGATCGGTTGGTATTGGGTACTGTTACTATGAGGCTGGACCAGGGGCTTGTTAACTCCTATTTGACGAGTTTCTAAGCCTTTCATGGAACAACACAGAAAATTTGTTTGTTTCTGACGTTTCACCTCAGCATTTTATAATCACACAACCACCACTCTATGTATTGAGGTAAATTTTTTGAATATTTTATTTAATTATTATTGCCAGCAGACCACAGACCAGGAACTTTCCCCATATACTCAGTGGTCATTTCAGTGGTTTTCAGTGGTCATATCAGAAAACATTGTTGATGCTGATAAAAAAGGTTCTACAAATGCCCTCACTGCCCTTACTGGCCAATATTTAACATTAAATGATTTTGATATCATTTTTATTGTTGCCTGATGATTTTAAATTGTTCAGTTGAATTAATAAATGTATTGTGTGTCAATTTAAATGTAAATTTGTATTAGACTGATTATTTAATGATATTTAAGTGAAGCAAATAGCTGTCCTCCTGTGTGAGCCATTTACACTGTAAATGTTATTTTTTGCCCAAAAATTGTAAGTTTAAAACAGTGTTATGAACTCTCTCTCTCAGGCTTCTTGGGGTTTGAAGGATATCTTAGTTTCTGTCAAGGAAAATGAAATAAGTTCCCACTTACTCACTCTTCCTGATTCTCCATGCCACTTATCCTACAGGATTGTGGGAGTCCTGAAGCCTATGTAAGGGAACTTGGATCACAAGGCTGGGTACAATTATGACAGGGTGCCAATCAATCGTAGGGCGCAAGGACGTACACATATACATTCACTCATACACAAAGAGTAATTTGGAAATGCGAATTAACCTAACCGACATGTCTGTGGAGTGTGGGAGGATACCGGAGGACACCGAGGAAATTCACCAGGCACAGGGAGAACCCTCTACCCTCGGAGGTGCAAGGCCACGGCCGGGACGCTAAATATACTTTAACCAATCATATTCGCATACACACACACACACAGTGCCTGGCCAAAAAAAAAAGGTTACACACTCTAACTGGTGTTGGCAGCTTTTTAAAACAGGTACATTCATGTCGTTAGCAGGCTTTATTTTATGGCCACATAACATTGCTGAGCCTAGACTTGACCAATTGAAGCAAACCCAGATCATAGAACACTGCCTCCGGAGGCTTATACAGTGGCCACTATGCATGATGGGTGCAGAGAGTAATGCACTTTCCTTCTTACCCCTATGTGTCCATCACTCTGGAACAGGGTCACGCTGAACTCATCTGTATGATCTCTAGCAAAATAAAACCTTTCCCCTGATTAGCATTACTAACACGTTGCTTTAATTTCCACTTTATTTATTTATTTATTTATTTATTTATTTATTTATTTTTTTAATGATGCTTCACTAGGAATTTATGTGACCTTCTGAGTCAAAGTTTGGTTAATAATTTACAACTATAATTTTACAATCTAAGTCATTTGAATGTTTTCTTAAAAATGCAGACTAGGAAATAGGCTCTACGAAATGGGACTTTTTCTAGAAGTGGCAGTGTATTTTTGACCATATTGTATACTATATAAAGACATTTTATGTAAATCATATTAGGTACGTTCAATTTGGGTGTTACATTTTAAACAAGAATCAATAAGGAACTGGTAAGTTACACAATGCCTTAAATCTCTTAAATTTACTGTTTTCCTCAAGAAGTTAAAATTGTTCTCAGAGCTCCCCCAAGTGTGTTAGTGCGCCAGCTGAAGTACCCCTTGCATAATGGTTTATTCATACATCCCACTGTTTCACTCCTCTACTGCGGAGACTAACCTCTTCCAGAGAACAGCAGAGCTGAGCTACAAGCTGGTGGAGGGGTTAATATATCATGTATCTCATACAGTATATTTTCTTATATGAGGTCACAGTAGGGGAAAACTCTAACTGGCTTATTTAAACCCCAGCCAATACAGATATGTGAGATATAGATAAAGATAAAGAAATAGCCTTGTATTTGATTTGATTTCTGATCTGTTGCCTGCATAATTTAATTGGATCTGAATCTGCTTTGAGATTCATCTCACAAATATAAAAATCCAGTAAGTTTGTGTGTGTGTGTGTGTGTGTGTGTGTGTGTGTGTGTGTGCATGGAGTTTGCATGTTCTATCCATGCTTGGTGGGTTTCCTCCCACCGTCCAAAGACATGCAGATTAGGTTAACTGGTGTTCCCAAAATTCCCGTAGTGTTTGGATGAGTGTGTGTGTCCTGCGATGGATTGGCACGCTGTCCAGGGTGCACCGCACCTCGTACCCTAAGTCTCCTGGGAAAGGCTGCAGACCCCCAGCGACCCTGTACACAGGATGAAGCGGTATAGATGATGAGTGAGTGAGGGTGTGTGTGTGTCTGCCTGATTTAGCCTTAAAATGTCTTACAAGAATCCAGGAAAAAAAAATTCAGTATGTTTTTAATGACACAATAATGATATTAACTAGTTTATTTTTTGTGAATGCTCACAATTATTTTGTATCATGGGAATCCTGACTATTAGAAAAATGGTTTTAATTTTAAGATGCAAAATAATTTAGCATCTTATTTAATATCTTACATCTTTTAAAATAAGTTTATTATGTGTTCACGAGTGCTAAGCATGAGAGTATATAAAAATTGTAGTAACAATTAATAACCACTAGGTGGCAACAAGAGACGCTGTTATGCTTTCTTTCGCACGTTGTTAACGTTCTAGAAGAAGGCAGTCGTGCGCTGGTGCTCTGGAATATGTGAAAACACAAAGCTGTGCACAGAGGCGGCGTTACCATTAGGAAAAAGTAGGCGAGCGCCCAGAGCCCCGGACTGCCAGGGCCCCATGACTTAAGCCTAACTAAGTAGTTTTAGCCAGCATTTACGTCTAACATTTGAAAATAATTTAAATCCACTTGCTGAAATAGCACTAGAATGCCATTACGCCATGCGAGTTGCGTGAAGCGTTTTAGTCTCCCCCCCCCAAAAACACACACTACAATGGTACAGTCCGTGTGACGAAGGCGAAACTTATTCACTGCAGTTTGATTGAGGAGCGGGTGACTTGCAGCTACTGCCATGAAACGGAGTTACCCAAGTGGTGCAGACAAAACTCAGGTCAGCAATGTCACAAGAGAGGCTGTCTGCACGTGCTATTCTCTCCATTGAGCACAAAGTCAGAAAATCACTGGATATGGAGTCAGTAACAACAAAGTTTGCTGAAGCCAAATCTTGTAAGGCCAGATTTTAGTGTCTTGGCCTACACTCTTCACCCCAGCCATGCACACAATAAGACTAATTATTTCAAATATTTTTTTTATTAAAATTATTTTCATATTATTCTTAATCCAATACCCCAATATTCATGTTTTTCCCACCCACTAAAGCTCATTTGATGAAGGAAGACTAAGCTGTTTAAAAAGTAAATAATAAAAACAAATACATAAATAAATAAAATAAAAAAACAGGGAAAAAGAATAAAAGCTAGAGGAATTCAGTGCCAAAAGGGGAGAATAGAAGGAAAGACTTGAAAATACAATTTGAGGAGGAGAAAGCAGAAAGAAGAAAGAAAGGGAGAGATCCAAATCGAATAAAATCAATAAAGGAGAAGAAGAGAGATGCAAAGACAAAATACAAAAAAAAAGAGGAAAGTAAAATAGTGATGACAAGAGAAACAGTAAAATGCATTAAAAGAATTGGAAGGAGAAAAAGAAAGCAGTCAAGGAGCAGGAGAAATACAGTACATAAAAATAAAAGCATTAAAGGGACAGAAGAAGAAGACAGACACTCAAACAGAGTGAAGAAGGCAAGGATAGAGATCATTTTAATAAGTATTCTTTGTGTCACTCCATTGACCTGTCATAGGTTTTCTCCATGTGTATGTGATGTGGCATGTTGTTCTCCATGATCAGGGCTGTCCTGAATTATAAATGAATATATATATATGGAACCTCGGATTGCGAGTAACGTGGTTTTACGAGTGTTCCGCAAACCGAGCAAAGATTTGTAATACATTTTTAATCGGAAACTGAGCAAGTATTAGTTTACGAGCGCCGAGTATCATGTATCACGCATGCGACTCTTATTTTGACACCGAACGTCACTCTTGCGCTGCGGAACACGTAATTTGACACCGACACACACGCACGGACGCTCTCTCGCCTTTTCACCCCCTCCCCGGTTTCACAAACACACAGAAACTCTGCTCTGTCGCGAGTCTTTTCAAAGGTAAGGTGCTGGTTCATTTGTTTTGTTTATTTTACTTTACTTTTTTTAGTGAATCCCTTAGTCTGCTCACGCCAGTGTCAGAGAGATTTCTTTTTTTTCCTGTTAAAACGGAGTTTCCGTTGTGTGTGTGTGTGTGTGTGTGTTTGTTGTGAAACTTAAAAAGCGAGGTGGGGAGAGGGAGGAGGAGTGTTACTGTGTAAAACAAGGCGAGGGAAGGGGCTAATTCCACACATGCACACACGGCGCCTGCGTGCACCAATGGAAACACTTATCTGTCGGGATTTATTCATACTTTTTTTTAACGGTAAAGTGCAGATTAATTTGTTTTATTTTCATTTTATAGATTGTATTAATTATTTTTATGTATTTAATTAACACTTCTGGAACGAATTATGCTCGTAATCCAAGGTTCAACTGTGTGTGTGTATATATATTCTGGACTGAGGCAACAACCAGTAATGGATAACTATTTTGTGTCCTTTTCTATTACCTTAAAACAGAACTTGAGTCCCTGAAGATAGCTTTTTTATTTTTTTTTAGGCTGAGGCGATAAGCAGTAATGGATATCTTTCTAAAAAGTCATGGGCTGCTAAGGCAGCGCTGATCTCTGTATCCGCAACCTTGAGCCAGACACCGGTTAACGCCACAGCCTTCCACTGTTTACCTCCCAACCCTGCAGGTGATACCAAATTATACTGCTTGGTGACAGAGGCAACTGTGTTTAAACAACTTGCCCAAGGTTATTATCCAGCACCCAGACCGAGGCACAGCCTTATGATCAGAAGCTGAGTTCTCTAACTGGTAAATCAAACCATCTGTTGTTTCTACATCTTCCTCACAAAAAGTTATATCATAGTTTAGATCAAAGCAAAATCTGAGAAATTCTCCAGAGGGATAAACACATAATAGAGTTTTATAACGTCTTTCCATTGCTTTTGGAGACAATGAGTGTTAGAGAAGAGATTAAGAAAAGATCTTTCAGTCAGGAAGTCAATGAAAGATTGGAGGATAAATAAATTTGGCTGATATCATGACCTCAACCAAAATCTTACAAAGGTCAAAAGTTTTCCCTGCGAAGGAATTGCACACAATAGCAATAATTAAAGTGGGCAATTGCATTTTACACTTTTTTGCAATCAATCATAAAGTAATGTAATTTTTTTTTCCTATCAATTTGTCCAAGTGCAATGATTTGTATCAGAATGAGCCTATAAGCATGTACATTGAAGCAATCTATTTAATTAATTTCAGAATTTGTTAAAATATTTATACCATAAATAGCTAAGCCAGATATACAACTTTACAACCCTACATACAACTTACGACCCAGATATACAACCATAATTACTTCATGTTTTTAATAATATTCAAGAAAACTCTCTCTCTCTTTTTTTTTAAGTCTTTAATGTTTCATATCTGTTTGCATTTCCCAGGAAGCACTTCACCATTTACACGCTCCTACAGTAATTACATTCACCACAAGGGGCAACCTTCAGCTGCTCCCACAGTTGAGCTTCAAAACCACTCCTCAGAAAAACTCTGGGTGATGTCAAAAAGGGTTTGTACAGTCTATCATTCACTGGCACCTTGTTCTGTCTCATTAGTTTGCCTATAGGGCTCGAGCATCGTGGTGTAACACGGCAGTGCATTCTGTGAAATTCATTATGTTTTAGCCAGTCCATACTTATCCACATTAGCAGTCACATAGTCTTTTCACTCTTTTTTATTTGCATACATAATTATAGTAAGAAGCTGTTTGTGGCAAAGTGCAGCAGTGTGTCACATGACCATAATGGTAAAAAAAAATTATATATGCCACTTTTCGCCTGGCACCAGTAGATACATAAAGTAATATTTATTAATTGAACCTTTGTTCAAATGTTTGTGAGTTAGCACTGTTTGCCGACTGGTACCCATTCATTTGTTAACTGTAACTCAAGAGATTTATAATTTCTGAAGTGCTTGACTGAATAGCACTTATTTAGTCAAGTAGTGTAGAAATTATGAATCTATTGTTTTTACATTACAACAACATAAGCAAAAACATCCGGCAGAATCCCGGGAAAATTTCAGGATCACCATTCCACTCTTCCACCAGGAATTTCATATGGACCCAATATAAGTTGCATCTTTTCCACATACTGGTTACCTGGCTTACTTTAACAACTTTTCACAATAAATCCAGTCCTCTTTCCCGCGGTGACTTTCTATTTGAGCATGTTTGCCTTACCAATTGTCTCACACACATTTCACATACCAAGATGGCCACAGCACTCCACAATGCAACACATTTCCGATGTTAACCTGTTTTTCACTTCATGGTTTTGTTTGCATTATCCTTAGTCATAGTTTTCTGTTCTGCTCTTTGGGTGACAGGAAGTCTGTCCCAGGAGACTTTGGGCACAAGGCAGGTTATACCCTGTACATGGTGCCAATACTGTACATCTCAGGTCACACACACACACTAGAAGCACAGGGATGGCATGAAAACCACACAGACAGACCCGAGGCAGGAATTGAACCCTTGACCATGGAGGTGTGTGGCCACAGTGCTAACCGCTAAGCCACCGTGCCACCCTCATATAATCAATGATCTTTTATTACTTTATTCGTAATTACAGGATAAATGATGCAAATCTCCTATCATATTAAGTTAAAATATATTTATGTGTAAGTGCAATTTCTAAATTTCATTAAAGTTTCTTAAATGTGCTTTCATTATTTATAAAAATCACCCAACTGGCTAATTGCTCTGTTTATTGAATAAAAATGTTGTACTGTATGTGAATTTATTTATTTTTTTAATGTGAATAAATAAATAAATAAATAAACCACAGAACCATGGAATGCACATTGCAGAACATACTAAAAAAGGGAACATCCAAACTAGCTGAAAAGAAACTTCCCTATTGAAAGCACTATATTAAAGTAAAATAGTCACATGAACGTCTTTTGCTGACCATGAGGTTCTGAGGACATAATTCATTGTCTGGAAAAAAAAAAAATCCTTTATTGCGACATGATATAAACATCATGAATATAATTTTTCCCCCCACCCTCGTCCCCTCTCCCCCCTGGTTGGAAGGAAGTGACCTGAGTGGTGAGAGAGCACCGAGAATAGCATACTTGTTGAAACGGAGCAGCAATGGTGTTGACTAGTTCCACTGTTTTCTTTTTATTCTTCATTTTTTTCATTACAATTCAATCTACTCCTCAAAGCCATGGTGAGTCCTTCTTTTTATATCTCTTTGAATCTCAACAATATATTCCTAACATTGTCAAAAAAAAAAAAGTCAACATTTTGTTCCAGATAAAATTATAGTGCAAGTGAAATATGCAAGGAATCCAGTAAGGAGAACAGAGGGACAGCCACTGACTCTCAAGTGCACAGCAGAGTATGAGGAAGAGCACTGTGGAAGCATCTCTGTCATTTGGTGTATTTCAGAGTCAGAAAACTCATGTCAGCCCCTTACTGATCATAATAGATACTTGATCCATATCAATGAGAGTGAAAGTAGCAGGGAAATCATGTCCAGGCAACGGGATGCTTTTGTAAAGTTCATGCAGCTATCTCGCAACGACACTGGCTTATATCAGTGTAAAGCCACATGTGAGAGCACTGGAGCCATAGCTATGGGACATCTCATCAATGTCACTGTAACAGGTATGAACTTTGTTACCTATAGAAACCAAAAAAAATTAAAAGAAAAAAAAATTTTTTTTTTTTTTGTCAAAATATTTAAGTAAATACAATACACCAAGCTGCTGATGAACATGGCTGTCGACAATAAATGAAAACATGCAATTTACAAATGAATAAATGGAGACATGCAGTTTAATTCTATTAAAGTAAAACAGTGAACATACAAAAAACCTAATTAAAATCTGTAAAGTAAAAATATTTTACATGGTTTTTTTAAAGTAAGACAATAGATTTTAGCATATTACTTTTTTTCTGAATAGCACTTCATTGCAATGAATGTCATACACACTTATCGCGTCTATCAGTTGAGATGCATGCCATTAAATGTTTAAATTTCATTTTGTTGTTAAACTAACTATTTATCAAGTCTGCTTAATCAATTGTTCATCAAGAATGAATTAATTCTACTTTGTTAATTTTTTTTGGGCTTTACAATGTATATACCATTTGGATGATTTACCTTTCTTAATGATCTTGTCAGGTCAGAAGATTCTTAATCAGACTGACAGATGCAGTGTGGATATGTTTCTTCTCACCATCAGCCTCTTCCTTTTACGGATTCATAAAATGTGATTATTTCATTTTATTTTATATAGAAGATTGTTAAAACATTATTATTATTATTATTATTATTATTATTATTATTATTATTATTATCATATACATAATTTTTATGATATGCTCTCTGTTTTTCATACATTATTATGTTGCATTGACCATGTTGCTCTAGGGCATGTGTATTAATACATTAAATACGCAGTAATTTCTAAAAATCATTCTGGCGGTATGGCTGGCTATTTGCAGTTCTATGACTATTTGCGTACTGCTCATGAGCTCAAAAGAAAACAAGTTGATTTGAAAGGTTTGTCAGGGTCCAAACCATGTAGTTCACAGCAGCTACTTGCAGGTTTGATCTGCAAAACAGACAATTAGTGAAGGTTGCAAAAAAAAAATTTTAACTATTGCACAGAAAACATGTACATGATAAAACCAAACCGTTTGTTTCCCGTTGTACACCTATGGTTTGTTAACAGCAAAACCTCAAAGATCTCTTCCTGGTTGTGGTCACTAAAGCTGCTGTCTGTTTCTCACATGCAAGTCTATTTAAAGTATGTGTATAATTCAACACACAAATCTAAATTATTATTATTATTTACATCAAGCTTTTTGTTCCTCTCTTTGATTAATTTGAAGAAACAGAACATCTATACAATTCGCCTTGCTCTCCAATACCTCTGTGTACCTCTTACATCTGTCAAGCATGCTATACACTTGATAAGATCTTTTCTCATTGGCATTTTTACATTTCACAAAAGAAATACTAGTCATCCAGGTAACACGCTTGTGTAGTGGTTAGCACTTCCACCTCCAGGGTCGCACCTCGGTCTGTCAGGTTTGTGTGTTCTCCCTTCGCTTTTCTCCAGGTACTCCGGTGTTTTCCCATAGTCCAAAGGTTGATTGCCATTCCCAAATAGTCAGTACCCACTCAGTAGTGTGTGTGTGCTGTTATGTATTGGCATCCTGTCCAGGGTCTACCACGCCTCATGCCTAAAGACTCCTGGGATAGGCTCCGTGTCCCAAAGACCCTGTACAGGAGAAGATGAATGAATAAACCAGTTACCTATTTCATTTAACAATAGCGACAAAGAAAAACTTGTAAACTTGTTAAGCATGTGTATTTATAGTCTGTTTAAAAAAAAAAAAGCTTATTATTAAGCACAGGTGAAACGTTAGAAATGACTGCATTAATACATGACAGGAAATTATTACATTTCTTGAACGCAAGAACAGTTCCTGAAAGTGTCTTTAATAGCGCATGCCATGCTCATAACCTCTTATGGCTGGTAAAAGTAAAAAAGGACATTGGGTAGGTGTTGCGGTTTCAAAGGTCAATAAAAGGAGAAAGTGAAAGGTTCAGCAAGTCGTTTCTTCAGGGATTTTACATTCTACATGTCTACATTTACAGTACATTTTACATTCTGCAGGTATTTTACAAAGTATACAAGTTAAAAAACAATATAGTGTAGTTTGTAGCAGCACTGGATCCTCCAAGCTGATTCACCAAGTTCACATGTGACATGAGATTGCTTGCTTCCTGTATGTGCAGATGCATGGCTGCACAAGCGAAACTGACAATTATCTCACTCTCACTCATCGTCTATACCACTTTATCCTTTACATAGACTTACAGAAGGGCCTGAACCCTATCCCCGGAGACCAGCTCCAAGACACACACTCTCATGCTCATTCACATGCTAGGGGCAACCAATTAGCCTAACCTACATGTTTTTGGGCTGTGGAAGGAAACCCACAAAGCACAGGGAGAAAATGCAAATTCCATGCAGACAGACAACACAAGGCAGGAATCGAACCCAGAACTTGGAGGGGCAAGGCGATAGTGCTAACCACTAAGCCACCATGCCGCCAATGCCAATTCTACTGCAAGAAAATACATTTCCAGTTAAGAATTTCTTCTTTTTTTATTTTTTTTTTACTACATTTATACTCTAAGTTTATTAATGGTTAAATTAGTAATATACAGCTCTGGGGAAATAATAGATCACTGCAATATATATATATATATTTTTTTTCTTTGTTGTTCTTAGGTGCCTGTATTGGTGAGATGAACAATTTTTTTTTTCTGAACTGCTGACAATATTTCTCTCTAATAACTGTTATTTACAGTGTATATTTAAAGGAAATGACATCATGCAGTATTTGCAGAGCTTTAATAACTCAAATAAATCAAATAATTTGTAAACAAATTGTTTTAATGCTTTAGCTAATTAACATCAAGAAATCAGTATTTGGTGGAATAACCCTGATTTACAATTACAACTTTCATGCGTTTTGGCAAACTCTCCACCAGTTTTTCACATTGCAGTTGGGTAACTTTATACCACTGTTTTTGCAACCAAGCAAACAGCTCAGCTTTGCATGATGGTTTGTGATCATCCATCTTCCTCTTGATGAAATTCCAGAATCTTTCTGGAGTAAATTGTAATGGTCTCTTTTTTCCCAGAACTGTATATAAAGATTTTGGATAAAGCTTTTCAGAAAGTTAATACAAAAACATTGTGCGGTTTAATCAGTGGTTTTGATTTTCCACTATTCATTAAGGATAATCATGTATTTGCTAAGAACTTCCAGAGTACACAAAAGTCAAGAGCCACCCCTTATTTTTTTCATATTTTGCTTTCAAAGAGCAGGCTTTCTTGTATTTTTGAATGTAAATTAAAGTCTCTTTGGAGCAAGGGCTTCTTTCTTGGACAGCATCCTTTGATAGTCAATGGGCATGTAAAATTCCCTTGCCTGTAGACGGTGACATTGGTGTTCAAACATCTTCACGTTTTTGGCAGGCCTGTGTCTTGCTGGTTTCTTGGTTTTTCAGGTACAAACTACTTCAGTATCAGAAATTTTCCTAGTCTCATCTTTATATTTTTTTAGTTTCTGACATATTGTTGCATATTTTGTTACAACTTTGGGATAACTCTAGAAATTATCAACAGATGAAAGAAAGCCATACAACAGTACAATAAAAGATGCAATACTTCAAACAATTTTTTTATTACTGTTTATATCATTGGATCATTTTAGAAATCAAATTTCAATTAAATTTTTTTTGTATAGTGCTCAACAATTATCGTCGCAAAGCAGCTTTACAAAATGTGAATGTGTATGAATCAAAAATGGTCAGATAGTCCCTGATGAGCAAGCTGAGGGCAACAGTGGCAAGGAAAAACTCCCTGAGATGGCAGTAGGAAGAAACCTTGAGAGGAACCAGACTCCACAGGGAACCCGTCCTCATTTGGGCTAAACAGAAAGCAGGAATTGATTTGCATTCATACTGTGTGTTAGGTGGCAGGCAGTTCAGTATAACAGTTGTTAACAGATGTTAATTTATGTTAATATGGAGTCCAGGTAGTTATTGGAGGCTCAGGTACACTTGTAGGAAATTTCAGTCCTGAACTATCAAGTGACTGTAGCCAAGTCCGCAGAGAAACAGCTGTCAACATCAGTCGAGGCCAGAACCGTCTTCATAGTAGAGTGAAACCGTCCCCAGACATCGGATGCATCCCAGACAGACACTCGGGACATCCATGTGACAAGATCTCCAACCAGAAGCGCGGCACCAGGATGAGTCATGTCAGGAATGACATGTGTAGCTCGACAGAGAGAGTAGCGATAACACAGTCGCAGTCACATAATCTATATGGTGAATGTATATTTAGTGCAGAGTGCAAGCAAGGACTCTGGCAGGACTAACTATGACAGCATAACTAAAAGGGAGAGCCAGAAGGAAACACGGATATGAGATGTAAAGCAACCAATCACCTCACCATCAACAAACCTGAGTGACCAATGAGAGTGGGGAAGACAGCATCTAAACATACCAGTTCACCAGAATACTCTACGTCCATGAGTCCCCCAAATCTGCTCCTTTACCTATGGCAAATCCATTTACAAAATGCTTGGCTAAATAAATTGGTTTTTGGCCTAGACTTAAACACTGAGACTGTGTCTGAGTCCCAAACACTACTTGGAAGACTATTCCATAACTTTGGGGCTTTGTAAGAAAAAGCTCTTCCCCCTGCTGTAGTTTTTATAATACGTGGTACTGACAAGCAGCCTGCATCCTTTGATCGAAGTAGGTCGTGGCGGATCGTAAGACACCAGCAGTTCGCTCAGGTACTGCGGCGCGAGGACATTTAATGTCAAAAGTAGTATCTTAAAATCAATGCAAAATTTCACAGGGAGCCAATGAAGTGAAGATAAGATTGGGGTGATGTGCTCGTATCTTCTGGTTCTAGTGAGGACTCTGGCTGCTGCATTCTGAAGTAATTGAAGCTTGTTTATACACCTAGTTAAGCAACCAGACAGTAAGGCATTACAATAGTACAACCTAGAGGTGATGAACTAGTTTTTCTGCATTGTTTAGTGACAATATATTCCTTAACTTGGCAATATTTCTGAGGTGAAAGAATGCCATCCTGGTGATATTGTCTACATGAGCTTCAAATGAAAGACTACAATCTAACAAGGTCTTTTACTGTTGCACTAGATAGAACAAAGGTCCATCTAAAATTAGTGTGATCTAAAATCTTGCTTCTAGCTGCATGCAGTCCTATGACTAGAACTTAGGAAGTTAATTAGCATCCAGTCTCTTATATCCTTGACACATTGCTCAACTTTAGCAAGCTGGTTTCTCTCATCTGGTTTTGCTGAGACGTATAACTGTGTGTCGTCAGCAAAACAGTGAAAATTTGGATTATAAAACAGTGAAAACATACGGATTATGTTGCCCAAAGGAAGCATGTATAGGGGAAAAAAAAAAAAAAAAAAAGCACTGGGCCTAAAACCATCCTTATTTCACAAAGACCAAAACAATTTAATAAAATAAAAATAAAGGCATATTCTGGTTGGTTTTCCATGACTGCAGGTTCCTTTAGGGGAAGTAAAGGGAAGTAGGAACACAATCAGTATTTAGAAGCCACTAGATGGAGACAAGGCATTTTACACTAGGCTCTGACCAAGTTATAGTCCACTGTTACAATACAATGAGACATACAAATGTGCAGTTTCATTTGTTTTAATTTATTTACCCAGTGCATTTCATTACAGCACAGTCAGCAGTGTGTCTTAATGCAGATATAAATAAGTGCATATTGTCCTTCCATATAGAAGTAGGTTTAAAAGAAAAGAAAAAAGATGCATAACCTCCCACATTAAGACAAAATGAAAGTACCTTAGAATAGTTCACATGGGTTTATAAGTTTACATGTATTATCCATATATTCCATCACCTTCTTCTTTCATCTGCGTCCATACTGCTTCTTAAAGGCTTTCAGAGACTTTGCCATCATTGGTGCCACTCCTATAATCAAAAACAGTGAAAAAATGAGCGATCGGTAAATCTAGATCCTTACAATATTATTCAGTGATGTTAAAATTAATCTTTCACCACTCACATGCACCTAGAGAGAACATGCAAACTCCATGCACACACCCGAGGCGGGAATCAAACCCAAACCCTGGAGGTACAATGTGACCATACTAACCAATGAGCCACAGTGCCACCCAACTTTTCACCATGAGAAACCCAATATAAAGAAATATTCAATAGTTGCACAATACACAACAGACAGAATGGCCAAAGTGGTGGAAAATAAATGTTCCTCTGAAAACCAGCAAATCATTTACATTAAGTGTGCTTGATTATTGTGCTGTTTAATTATGAAGATCATTTCTACATTTCAAGTCCTCTGGACAATTTACTTTAAAATTCCCTCATTGTGACTGCATTTTATCTCTTACATCTGTCTGCTTTGTGTCTTAACAAAATCAAGAGACACTCTTTCAATGCTATGCTTAATAAAAAGGCTTTATGTCTCTCGCCTTAAGGAATGCATTTTTGCAAGAGAAAACAGTATTAAGCAAATAATAATAAAAAATAATAAATATAGTCTAGTCCTCTACAAAGTCTTGCAATAAATATTATATACTATACTAAAATCTATACATACTGTTTTATTATTTTATAGGATTGTTTTCCACCTTCCAATGTTTGGTTCCATCCTGCCTCAGTTTCAAAGATGGTTTAAATAAAAATGGGTATATATCATATATTAGTTTAAAAAAAAAAAAAAAAAAAAAAAAAAAAAACTAACTACTGTATAATAAAAGGATGACCATTAATTAATATTGCCCAATATTACCATTTATTAATAAAAAAAAAGTAAATAATTTACTTTCCTGGACACAAATTACTAAAATTTTTTATATGAAAATATGTTTAACAGTATAACATGGTATCAAAAGCGATACTTGTAAAACTTGTATGGTAGAAATCATATACCTGCTCCAGTCCAATTCTCACATTCAGCCTCTTATGAAGAAAGATTAGACATCCTTGTTCTAAAACAAGATAGATATGAACTCTCACTCACGTCTGATCCTACGTGGGTCTTGGGGCTGACTGGCTCCTGATCCAGTGTTAAAGGGCTTAGGAGGCTCAGTTAAGCCAGTTCTACCTCTATTCTCGGTAATTCTTCCGCTGAGTAAAAAGAGCCATAAGAGTCATGATAATGACTTTGGGATCTTTTTTCAGTTTGACCCAAGATAGTTTAAGATTTGCATAAACCATGACATGTTAAAGTAATTTAAAGTAAAGTAATTTAAAACAACAAAATAGATTAGGCATTGGGTCCATACAGTCCATAGTCCTTGACCAGCTAGGAATGAAGACCAATAGTTTATCATCATTCCTCATAGTCTATGACACCACTTAAGGCATTTAATTCCATAGAAATCTCATTCTTGACCAAAAACTCTGCTCATTATAAAGAAAAAAACGAACACACCTAGTATTATTTTCAAAGTTTATTTTTAAAATGATCCTCACTTTTAAAACATTCAAACACATGATTAAAAATCTGAATTACATTATTATAGATAAAGACATTGATGGCACCTCAGACTGTCAGACAGAACTGACCTGACTTTTTCTACGGCATGAGGGAGCCCAGGGCCTGCTGTGCCATGGAGTTCCTGCTGGATACGCACGTTTCTAGGTGGCTTGGCAGCTGAATGAATAAACGCCATCTTCACCTGTCTTCCTGAGGAGGAGCCGAAAAAACAGCACAGCTGGGAAAACATTTGGCAAAAGAAAACAAATGCTCCACAATAAGGATCACATAATCCAAATTCTTACTCTAAACCCTAATAATTTACTGCGACTACTTTTTGAAAACAAGGTGGCTTGTTATACCATGTATAAATACGGTGACAACATTGCAAAAAATAAATAAAAATTTCTTTAAAAGACAAAGGCTTTAAAAGTCCAGTTAATGATGAGGTCTCAACATGCACTGTAATGCACTCACACCTCAGGCGATAACCAAAAGGTCATCTGATGGTCAAGCTTTTACTCAGGTCACATGGCTGACAGCTGAACAAGTATCACACACTGCACTTTCAGCGTTAGATAAAAGTCTGAGTGCGATAGATTCCGGGAATATCACGCCAGCACTGGTTGACCTCACAATAGAACACAATTTAATTTCACCACAGATTCACCAATCTATTCATAGCCTAAGCTGACAGATAGTCAGGCCAATGCCAGCAGCAGCAGCCTATTTATGAGCCATCCAAGTTATTGAGCAAAGACTCCAATGGAAAGGATGCATCTAAACATTACAGTATACCAACAACATTTACCTTTGGGCTTCCCAGAGTGAGCAGAGACTATGCTCTTGGTGAGCTCATGGAATTTGCGTTCTCGTTGTTCAAATAGTCGGAGGTACATTTCTCTCCAGGACTCATATTCCTGCAATATGGCGTTTCGAAAGTCCCTGATGCAGTGCCTTTCCCACAGATGATCCGTCACACCTATGTACATCTGCAGGGCACGAATATGAAGGAGCATAGAAACAATGAAAACAAAAAGAACTAGCGGGAAAAATAAATAAAATGCTAGCTGCAACTGCAAGGACGCCACACTGACTATGGGCACAGATTTTGAAGGTAACTTCTTCAAAATTATGCTCAGTTTAGTTTTTTTAATCTTCAACATAAAAGCAATATAAACCTAAACAGTAGCTGATCATTATATTAAACAAAGACAGTCATACATGTCTAATATTAGCTTTATAAGTATACAGTAAGTATTAGGTTTTATAGTTTTAATACTATAAAAGTAATCTAAATAACTTGTATTGAACATAGTCACAATGCCTAGAAGCCAAAAAAAAAAAAAAAGAAAAAAAAAAAAAAAAGTACATGGTAGTTTAAAATGATAGGCATCCCTCATTTTAACCACATACAGGATTGTATTCTTCAATCCGCAGCAGCTGATCTGGTGTACACCGCTCCAGCACAGGCTCCAAAATTTCAAATGGCACACCTCCAATTTCATAAAGTGCTACAAAAGCCAAAAAAAGAAGAAAACTGACACTCATCATTTAAATAACAAGAACCCAAGACACTTAAACAGAACACTCACAGTCAACGTTGTTCTGTAGTGTTCGGATGCATTGCTGGTACAAGGTCATCATGGTGGGAAGGTACACAACCTTAGTCCCAGAGTATACCTGCATCTTCTTATTCAGCCGCTGACCAGTGAACACTGGCGCTTCTTCACAAACCTCTGCAACTTTTTCTTCAACTGCAGGACCCAATACAAGCATGCACCCACAGTACTGTATGAACATCTTTACACTTGCAATTAACCAAATCAGTGCAACTGAAAATTGTGCAGTTCAAGAGTCTGTCAACTTTCACATCAAATGTCACAATGAGGCAAACGAAAATCTATTCTCTATGCTTCCTGGTACCAGACAGACTGGTTTAACTATATTAAAAAATTTCTTTTCATAACAAACTTGAGTTAAAATCTTTGCACACAATTGAGTCAGGGAGTGGCAGGTTAAACCAGTCAAAGCACTTTATAACCATGATGAGCATAAAATGCATCTCAGAATGTACCGCACAACAAGAGGCGGATAATCTAGAACGACAGAAGACTACATCAAGTTCCACCGCTGTCAGTCAAGAACAGGGATTTCAGTACAAAACTGGACTGTTGAAAAATGGGAAAAGACCAGGTGATGTTTCAGGATCTTTAACCCTAATGGTCCGTCTCTGCCAACTGCAGTGTCAGTTTACTGTTCGTTCCTGACAGGTGTGCCACCAAGTAGACACTAATAATGTTTTGACTAACTGGCTATATATGGAGAACCTTAAACCTCTGTTAGCTCCCCTAATAAATAAATACAATGATGAATAAAACAAACCTTTCTTTTCTGTAAAGTACTGATATTGAGAATAATCCTCACACTCAGGGGAAATTGTGGGTAGTGGCACATTAAGCAAGTCCATCACACATTTCTTTGAGGCCTAAAGAATAAAATGCATTCGATCAAAAACAAACCGCCACAGTTTACAAATCATGTATATAATAATAACCCTGTATAATTACCGCTGTAGTTGAGGCTTCTGTAATTGATTTTCCTGACTTTGTGTGGGAATTGCAGGTTTCAACATCCCGTTTTTGATCAATCTTAAGGTGCTTCGGGATTTTACTTTCACACAACCTCTTCTTCCGTTTTGGAGCTCCAAGATCATAACTCAAATAATCCTCAAAAGACATGGAGGGTGTTTCAAAGCCATCGCTCTCAACGTCCTTCTCCATCTCTGATGCTTTTTCTTTCAATTTCTCATCTTTTTTACACTTTTTTTCATCACTCAAATTGCTTTCTTCCTTCAGCGGACCATTTTTGCCTTTTGTGGACATTTTAGGCCTAGCTTTATTTGATAAATCAGAAACGTTATGCTTGCCTTCATCCTTTCGCTCTGCGTGCAAGTTGCTGGCTGATTTCTCTTTTGCCTGTAATGTTTTTCCATCTGTGACTGAGCCCACATCAGAGTCCTTCTTTGTGACATCTTTCTTGTTATCTATGCAGTCTTTCGACTTATTTGTGGTTGGCTTCATTTTACTTTTACCATCATCATGACTTGAAAGTGTGCATTCAGAAACTGAGTTTTCCTTCTTAGGCTTCCTTTCAGAACGGACGGCATTCTGTAAAGTCTTTTCATCTTGGCCCGTTTGTTGATTTTCAGTTTTAAATGATTCCTTTGGAGCGGGTGGATGATTCTGTGTAATACTTAAACATCAAAAAGGAAATGACTCATTAAATCAAATAATATTGTAAATATCTTTAATATTTAATGATTACAAAGTATTTTTTAATACCTCACCTTGGATTTGGAACCAATTTTTTCCATCGATGCACTAATGTTTTGGCCACTTCTCCCGCATCATCATGTTTGCGAAAGGAATTCACCACTTTACCAATCCCAGTCTCCTAATTGCATGAGAAAATTTCAAGTTTACATTTAGTACCCTGAAACAACCGCAAATTGATCATTTTAATTAATTTATTGGAAATTATGAACATTTTATATAACGATAAATTAAATTATGGTTTTCTTACAGCAAGAATTTCAAGTGTAATATCCAGTTCTTGAAGCTTCTTTAAGGTCTTCACAAGCTGCACTTAAAAGAAAACTGTTATAATTCTAGAAAGTTGCAGTATATGTGTTTATGCTGTGAATCGATTAATTTGAGTTTTTCTTTTTTATGTTTACATTTTATATTTGATTAACTTTTTTTTCCTAAACACAGGAATCCAGTGCACTCCATTTAAGGCCTGCAGCCAGGTCCATCTCGACACTTCAACATAAAGCTAGATTGTGCTGAGCAAGCAGTCACTATGTATGGCAAAAACCACACATGCAGCTACTCAGCTGGCAAAGTGCTATAATTGGGTAATGGCACTACACCCTACTCAAGAGGTTGGAAAAGAAAAGAAAGCATGCGTGTGCAAAGTAAAAAAATAAATTTAAAAAATCTAAATATTACAAGGATGTGAGTTTTGTTTTGGGAAGGACATGTGGCAGCAAACACTGACCACTTCATTAAGTCATACAGAGCAACTTATTGCTTTGCTGCTTTCTAATGCGCTCCTTTAGATAGGCAGCGAGACAACTGCTGTCGTATTTTTAGGCCTGGGCACTAGTATCCCATCCCCCTTTACCCCTTATGTCCCACTGGGAAGGCGCAAAAAAGGCTGTCCACCTGCATGAGGACACACCACAAACCCTATGAAAACGGTGCGCTTTTAAACAGCAAAACCTCCCCACTTGTACAACCTAAAGCAAAACCTCACCAAGCGTTCCTCACTTTTATATAACGTCGTTTTGAATATCTGTCTGTATGCTAAACACTTGTATGCATTGACACTCTGACTCTTATTCAGCCCCACCAGAAATCATTAGCAAATGACACACGCGGTGTGTGCATGCGCCAAACAAATGCTGCCGAAAATCTGTTCCCCGAGGCTTACAGCTGTATTTCGAGCACCACGTATAAGCTGAAAAACGTAAAAGCTGAATTCTTATGTTTGTGGTGAGCTGAAGTGCGAGCAAAAACAGTACCGTGTGTCCTTCGGTGCTTTCTTTCAGCTGGAGTTTCAGCTCCAACACTTTTTTAACGTCTGCCGACGCCATGGCGGGCGACAGTATCACGGCCAGCCGAGAAGCAGCTGCCTGCCGCCGGCATTTTTATACAGGCGGAGACCAGCGTGTCCCAGCGCCTCGGAGTATCACTTTCTTCATTAAATAATACAGAAAGTGTTCAATGTCCGGTCTTGATAACTTTATTAGCGTCACTTTATCAGGAAACTGTTCAACAGAAATCTATGGGTGGTGTATTTGACAGGATTAAACTGTATTGTCAGTTATCAATTACCTTCATAAAGCTATAAGTAGAACTGCTTTTAATATGATGTTTAGAAAATGTGTACAGTATTATGACAATCTATGAATAATATTGTACAAAAGTGAAACCTTTCGTTTAAAAGACTTATTAGGTAGCTCCCCCCCCCCCCCGCGCGCACGCACGCGCGCACACACACACACACACACACACACACACACAAACTAGGCTCGTGTAAGCGCCAGACCAAAATAATCAATCATAATTAACAATAAAAAATAAATAAAATCTGTTCACTTTGAAGTTGTTAAGTGGATGAGATATTGATGTCCTACTTTACTGGTAAGATTTATCATAACATCCACTCTAAGAAGCATTTGTAATTAACACTAACTTACTCATTGTCTATACAGCTTAATATTGTATACAGGTTCGCAGAGGAGCATGGGGCCTATCCCAGATAACTTAGGGCACAAGGCAGGGTACACCCAATCCATTGAAGGGCTTATTCATACACACTACTTATTAATACACTACGGACAATTTGGGAATGCCAATTAGCCTAATCTGCATGTCTTTGGACTTGACAAGTACCCAGAGGAAACCCACCAAGCACGGGGAGAACATACAAACTTCATGCACACAGAAGCAGGAATCGAACCTGGCTGGGATTCGAACACGGACTCTAGAGGAGCAAGGCGACAGTGCAAACTACTAAGCCACCCTGACACCTTTGTAATGAACTTTTGTAATAAAAAAAAATAAAAAAAAACATTCCTTGTAAAAATCATTGCTAGTTGCTTGGACATTCTCACTTAATGCAATACAATACTGGGTCACGTCACAAATGGAAACTGTTTGCATATTATTGATAGACTAAAATTTTACTAAAAGGTTGGACATGTTATCTAGATATAGCATAAATAGAGGTTTTATAAATGTGTACACCCTACTAAGGACATACATACAGTATACATATACAGACATTTAGACAGATAGACAGAAGACACAGATCAGCCATAACATCAGCCTTACCACCAGGTAAACTGAAAAACACCGATGACTTTACACCAGCAAACTAGTGACAGGATCATTGACACCCAAGGCTCACCCATCCCACAGGCACCAAAGGCCAGCCCACCCTGTTAGCTCCCACAGAAAAGCCAATGGCGCACAAAATCGCTAAAAAAAAGTCAAAGGTGGTCACGAAAGAAAGGCACTAATACACCTAGTGCGCTTCAGCCCACCAGGTATTGGGCCCAGCTGGAAAAGATCCCAAGGCCACCGGTCAGGCCTCCAAACTCCCTAGGTCCCAATCTGAATTGCCCTGGACAAACACGTCTGATCAGCACCCAAAAAATCTCCTGCCAACATCCTCGTACCAGACTCCACAGCACACCCTAAAGTCCAATTAATTTTTGGGTTTCCCGAGCTGCCCGGGTGGCACAAGGGAAACCCAAAATTTAATTGGTTTTAATGTTAACTTAAACATTTTTAAAATGTTTTCTACGCTTGCATACACTGTGAACTCTTGTCAAGACAGCATATGAAGTGGGACATATATGACAAAAGATTCCATAGGCCATCTTATTTTCTATAATCCTAGCATTATACAACCCAAATACAATTGATGTATAACCATTGTTATCATGTGGCACGAAGCATAAGCTGATATTAGACAAGTGTAACAAACTAGGCCATAATAAGTACTCTTACTAGCCTGTTATAGTTCTTCCTGTGTACTTCTCTAGGATGAACCCCATGCAATTTTTATTCGTTCATTAATTATTTTATGAATTTTCTAGTGCATTGAACTGTACTGAAGTGTACGGAAATTAAAAGTTATAATCATATTCCTGAATGGTGTTTACAATTAATTGTATTACTTATTAGTATTAAGAATGATTAGAAATAAGTTAATAGGCTCCTTAACTTTTATAATTACTAGGAGCTTGATTAAAGTGCTGTACAATACTTAATTGTCGTTTTAAAAATGATATCTATATGCGCATATGCAATATTTAACTACTTGACAATAACTAGCGCTTTTTGTGTATGTGATCTGTAAACATACCTCACACCATGAATGAGATGAAGTGGGGATGTGTGACATTAAGGAGTAAAGAGAGAAGTCTTCTCACTCAGTGGCGGGAGGAGGGGTTCATCTATGACCACCTGACCGGAGCTACAGCGTCTCTCTCTCTCTCTGTCTCTGCGACTGTCTGTCCTTCTCCTGCACACCAACGTGGAGGTGCGAGTCCTTCCCTCACCGGCATCCACTTCATCACGGCATAGGTAAGTAAAAGCGCCTTCTTTCATTTGTTTTTGTTTTTTTTTACCTGCTTAAAATGCTTAAAAGTACATATTAATTCCTAAAAACATCAGTGTTATTTTCTTTATAGTTATAGCTGAGAACCGATAAAAAATATAAAAAAAACTTGCAAAATGTTGTCTGCTCTTTAGACAATAAAGTAAGTCTCTAAAGTAATTAATAAACAGACTGATGTTATCTGTTATAATACACTAATGACACTTTCTTGCTCTTAGAGCAGCTGTCACATGTGAACACTTCATTTTAAACAAGCTGGGACGGAAAGAAGCTGATCAAAGATTGTTTATAAAGTTCGCTATATTACATACAATCTTATCATTTTATAGTTAAAAATAATAACAACAGTAGTTCGAAAAACATGTTTGATGTGCGCACGCGGTTGTACGCCATGACAGAACGTCTATAAAAGGACCGTTAGGGTAAACGATCCAGGGCTGCTGCTATTCCTGGACATCCTAGTGATAAGCTGTGACAGATGCAAAGACAGGCATGTGGATGCACAATATCTTGCGATAGCAGCTCTTTAAAGAGGGCTTTCTGTTTTTTTGTTTGTTTGTTTGTTTGTTTTTTGTTTGTTTTGTTTTTTTTGCTCTAATGTAGAACTAACATTATTCTTAGATAGAATGTTTGGTAACGGTATAAACATATAAAATGTACACACAGTTTTAAAAGCCAATACTTAACGTTATCTGTCTTTATAAAACGCCAGTGTGGTCTTTTATGTGCCATAAAAATGCCTAAAGAATGAAAATCCTATACATATTTACATAATACTCAATTTATCCAGGATATTTGTATAGTGATACAGTTCTGTAAAACTTATTCTACGTAAATTGTTCTGCAGAAAAGAATTCTTTAAAACAGTTTCTGGTGAAGCTTTACTGTTGTCAGAAAAGCTCAGTGAGCAATTTTTTTGAGCTCATCTGGAAAGCTGAGAAATAGCTGTTAAAAATACTGGAGTGCCAAAATTATCCTTGACGTTAATCATTCTTCTTGTTCCTGACAATAAATTAAGATGACAGCATTTAAAGACTCCAGTACCCCCTTGTCCTAATATTGAGCAGGGAATTATGCTGATTATGATGTACCTTGTCTCACAATCTTTGCTTGTTCATTTTAAAATACTCAGTCAAATACTCAACCACTGTTAACAAAATCACATGATAATGACAGCCAACAGGACAGCCTAAAATGAATGAATAGAATGGGTGTGAAACATCTCACTTGAACAAAGAAATGGCCACAGGCTTTCCACCATTTATACTAAACATGTCTGTAGGCAGATCTCTTGGGACACAAATGGGATCCAGCATTTGCAATAATATGTCGCACATTTCAAATACATATAAGCTTACTTTTACTGTCTAGAGATATTTCTTTCATGAAAGTCTTCTGTTTAATTTAATTTTAGAGTATTATTCTTAATTAGAAGATGAGCTCTTGTGTAAATTGTCAATTGTTATTGCACTATATGAAAAGGTGATTTTGTGGAATATCACTGTCATAGCAAAAGTTCTATAGATTCTTACCACCATGTTTTGTACCTGTATAATTTACCTTTTACATTGTAAGATACTTATATGAAGACCACTGGACATTACTCTTTTCTTCCTTTTAAATATATTGACCAAGTTCAGTAGAAAGAAATTATAAGGCACACAATCAGTGGCGGCTGGTGCAAAAAATTTTTTGAGGGGGCGCAAACAAAATTAAAATGAAACTTTTAATACTCGCCTGTAAATAGGCATTTATTAAGCATCATTACTACTAAAATATCAAATAAAGACATGACTCACATCGTATCCAGTCAGCAGCTCTGCTTACCGTAAGAAGTACTGGAAAAGACTCGTTGAGAATGGTCCAATCACATGAGCCCAAATATTTAAAAAACAATATTGATTCGCTAAGAACAAAAGAGGGAGGGTTCAGGGCGCACAGTGATGCGACCCAGGATGATGTGACAAAATCCAATCAGAGCTCAGCCTCAGGTCACATGCTTTTCAAAAATTTAGGTGCCTACATAGACACTCGTTTGTCTCGCGCCCCGCGTACACGAACACAAATGAACGTAATACAGTTTAGATTTTTTTTATTGCAAATTAATTATATTAAGAAATACAGCGGAATATTGTGACTAAATTACTTTATTTCATTATAAAAATAAATAATTATTACGTTAAATAATTACATGTTAAAGTAGCATTCTTCTCTGCCTAACTTTAAGGGGGGCGGCGCCCCTGCGCCCCGTATTGACCGGCAGCCCCTGCACACAATATTAGGGTTTTGGTCTCTGAAGGTTAATTAAATGGCGCCAATGCTGTAGTTAAAAATACACAACAAAGGTACGAGATGTCTACCGTTGATGCTGCATGGTTGTAAAAATAAGTGTATATACTGCAATTATGTCAGGCTTATTATTTAAAAATTTTAATAACAGAAAGAATATTATTTATCATATTTATTTATCACAAATATTAACAGTTCTCTGACAATGACAATTTTTTCCTCTTGTTTTAGGTCTGGGCTGTGACCCCCTGCTACAGTCATGGCACCCAAAAAGAACAAGGCCGCAAAGAAGAATAAAGCAGACATCAATGAGATGACAATCATGGTGGAAGACAGCCCAGTCAATAAAATCAATGGCCTGAACACTCTTCTGGAAGGTGGCAATGGCTTTAGCTGCATCTCAACTGAGGTCAATGACCCCGTCTATGCGCCTAACCTCTTGGAGGGCCTTAGTAACATGCGACAAGACAGCTTTCTGTGTGATCTGACAATAGCAACCAAGTCTAAGTCCTTTGATGTGCACAAAGTTGTTATGGCATCTTGTAGTGAGCATATCCATAACATTCTCAAGAAGGATCCAACCCTTCAAAAGATTGACCTCAATGAGCTGTCCCCAGTTGGTTTGGCCACGGCCATCACATATGCCTACTCAGGAAAACTGACCTTGTCACTCTACACCATTGGCAGCACAATCTCAGCAGCCTTGCTTTTGCAGATTCACACCCTAGTTAAGATGTGCAGTGACTTCCTAATGCAGCAGATCAGTGTTGAAAACTGTATGTATGTAGTCAACATTGCAGATACATACAACCTAAAAGAAACGAAGGAGGCAGCTCAGAAGTTCATGCGTGAGAATTTCATTGAGTTCTCAGAAATGGAACAATTCTTGAAGCTCACCTATGAGCAGATTTGCGACTTCTTAACAGATGACTCCTTGCAGCTGCCCTCAGAACTCACAGCCTTTCAGATTGCAATCAAGTGGTTGGACTTTGATGAGAAGAGACTGAAGTATGCACCAGACTTGTTGACGCACATTCGCTTTGGCACCATTTCAGCCCAAGATCTGGTCAGCCATGTGCAAACTGTTCCTAGGATGATGCAAGATTCAGAGTGTCACCGTCTCCTGGTGGATGCCATGAATTACCATCTGTTGCCATACCAACAAAACATCCTGCAGTCCAGAAGAACCAAGGTCCGCGGTGGCCAAAAAGTACTGCTTACTGTCGGTGGACGACCTGCCTTGACCGAAAAGTCACTCAGCAGGGACATTCTCTATAGGGATGACGACAACATTTGGAACAGGCTGGCTGAGATGCCTGCAAAAAGCTTCAATCAGTGTGTGGCTGTCCTGGATGGCTTCCTCTATGTGGCTGGTGGTGAAGATCAGAACGATGCTAGGAACCAAGCAAAGCATGCTGTTAGCAATTTCTGCAGGTACATATTTTCCCTGTTGTGTTTCTGTCTGCGTTTTGCTTTTTTAATGTTTTGGCTCAAAATGACTGAGTAAATTAATGTTATTTTTCTGCACAGATATGACCCCCGATTCAACTCATGGATCCATCTTACCAGCATGATTCAAAAGCGTACACATTTCAGCATCAATACCTTCAATGGTCTCCTGTTTGCTGTTGGTGGACGCAACTCAGATGGCTGCCAGGCTTCAGTTGAGTGTTATGTTCCATCCTCTAACCAGTGGCAGTTGAAAGCACCCATGGAGGTACCAAGATGCTGTCATGCTAGCACTGTCATTGATGGCAAGATCTTGGTAACTGGAGGGTATATCAACAATGCCTACTCCAGGGCTGTCTGTTCTTATGACCCATCAACAGATAGTTGGCAGGATAAAAACAGCCTGAGCACTCCAAGAGGCTGGCATTGTGCAACCACTGTTGGCGATCGGGCCTATGTTCTTGGTGGTAGCCAGCTTGGAGGGCGCGGAGAGAGGGTTGATGTCCTGCCAGTTGAATGTTTCAACCCTCATTCAGGCCAGTGGAGCTACGTTGCCCCCTTGCACACAGGAGTGAGCACAGCAGGTGTGGCCGCAATGAATAATAAGATTTACCTCCTGGGAGGATGGAACGAGGTGGAGAAAAAGTACAAGAAATGCATTCAGGTATACAACCCCGACCTTAATGAATGGACTGAGGACGATGAGTTGCCCGAGGCTACAGTGGGCATCTCATGCTGTGTTCTTACCATCCCCACCCGCAAAACGCGAGAATCCAGGGCTAGCTCAGTATCATCTGCTCCAGTCAGTATATAAGTGACAGGATAGGATAGACGAATATAGCTGTCTTGTTAATGCATAATATATGGTAAACTTTTACCTTCCAACTGTGAAATATTTTTCACACTCAGGCCAACCATACACATTTACAAAAATACAACACATTTTTTATGAACAACAATTTTTTTTTTTACAAATGTATTGTAATTTCAGTTTCATATTCTGTTTTAATTTTAGCAAGCAACCCATATTAAAACAGTATATAAAAGTATTACTTCAATATGGATCAAATCTGGATTGTTCAGTATGCTAATTGATTTGCAAGTATTAAAATTGTTCAAATTATAAGAACAACAAAATAAAATGAAGTTTTGTTTGGAGATTGATTTTTTGTGTTGTACAAACAGTGGTAAGAATTTTCTGAATGAGTATATTTAGGCATAATTCACCTAATAGTTAATTTTTTTTATGGGGCCAAGGCTTATAATTATTTCATCAGCCCTTTCCAATAGATTTTAAGACACTGTTGCAGTTGACGATACATCATGAAGGGTGTAGAACATGATCTCAAGTCACGAAAGTATCATATTTATGTACTGAGTTCCAATGAAGCCAATAATATACAAAAGCTATTTACCTAAAAATCTAACATCTAACATATTCTTCTCAATTGATGAATATGAAATCCTGTGCTTTGTGATGCCATAAGCTATTTATAGGTTATATTAAAAATTGAATGGTGTTGAGAACTGAGCATTTCACTTTCGATGGTCCTACCTGCCAGGTGTAGGTGTAATAGAAACAGTTTACTTTCCCATCCTTTAATTGACAACAGCAAAATAAAAAAAAAGCCTTTAATAGAATCTTAAGAAAAATCAGAGGGTGAGGTTCGACAGGAATAGTATGTTGTGTAAAATGACTAAGAGGTTAATGGAATCAAAGCTAAGTGCCTGAGCTGACTACATAAGCAGTAATGATTTGTTATTATTCCTACCAGCTCACGTATTAAAATATTCATAGGTCCTTGGAAACTGAACAATGTGACAACTGCACAACGACAGTATTGTTTTTAAAAATGTGACTGATTTGAGAAAAGAAACATTTGTATTTATGCTGATTCATTGTACATGTTCTGCATATTTATTAAAAAGTTCCTATAAAATGTTGCTGATGTCTTTTTTATTAGTCTTGATTTCCAGATAAAAAAATTATCATTCACTGACAGACTGACATGGTTTAATTGTTCAACCATTTGACAAGTCTTTCCCATCTTCCCACAATAATACTTATATTTTCATATTTAATCAAATTCCTGACATTTTGTGAACATACTGTACAGTCAGGTCCATAAGTATTAGCATTTTTGCCTCTGTACACCACCACAATATAAGTTCAATTTAGGTTCTGTGATTATCCAATTAAGTGGATAACCTTTTGGTGCTGCTGAACTAACCGGTGCATTTCTTCCTTTTAGAAATGTAAAAGATTGTTGAATTGGTCAGTTTTGATGTTTGTGCTATATGTCTGATAATTTTTTTATGATGGCCTCCTTCTCTTACATGGGCACCTCTTCGACCTGCAGGAACAGCTATCAGATGCAAATTTGCTACTTGGAATCGTCTCCAACTCTTTTATCTCCTTAATATCTGTGCCTGTGAAAGTCTACACTTCATCTTGATTTCTTCATTTCTCATCCACTGTGGTGGTGTACAGAGGTAGAAATATGTAGAATTTTGACACAGTCCAAATACTTATGGACCTGGCTGTATATGTTGAAAGTAGTGAATGTACAACTCAAGTTTGTACACAAAATCTGAGTTCTTTTGAAGCTGTAGAAGTTTAAACCAGCTTATAAGATAGTCTACCAACATTTCTGTTTTTGGCAGCCGATTAGAACAACAGGATTTTTAGAGGGGTCAATAGGTACAACTTCTCAAGGGCATTTTCATTAGAATGTGCCATGTAAACCCATGATATTGGGCTTGACAGCATTCATTCATTAATTTTCTATACCACTTCATCCTGTGTACAGGGGCCTTGAGCCTATCCCAGGAGACTTAGGGCACGAGGTGGGATATACCCTGTCCACGGTTCCAATCCATCGCAGACTACACACACACATTACAGGCAATTTGGGAACGCCAATTAACCTAATCAGCATATCTTTGGACTGTGGAAGGAAACCGGAGTACATGGAGGAAACCCACCAATCACAAGGAGAATTCAATACACACACAGACCCGAAGTGGAACTCGACCCTCACTGCTGGAGGTGTGAGGCCACTGTGCTAACCCCTACACCACCGAGCCGCCCAGCAGGATAGCATGACGTGCAAAATTGTCACAAAATCCAAAAGCTTTATTTCTGATTCGGTCAATGTTAAGTTTTAAATGAAGAAGTAGTGTAACCGAGCTAAGTTTTAAGCTAAGAGAAGAAGAGTTTTAGCTTGTTGTGTCCGCTGCACCTTGACACACTTACCGGTCCAGGCCTGATCGACCGGGAGAGACAAACACACACACACACATAGGCATGAAGTCACAGGATGATCTCTGTTTATTGTCAGCAAAGAGAGCACATTTAAACGGTGCTATGTCCCAAACATCAAAAGAAACAGTCATTAACATGTCATAGAGGGACCCGGAGACAGACAGGAGAAAGGAAATACATTTGCATTCTCCTGATTAAACAAAAGGGTTCTAGCGGACAAGAGCCATTTGGATGTTCCAGTGGAACCTCGGATTGCAAGCAACGTGGTTTACGAGTGTTCCGCAAACCGAGCAAAGATTTTTAATAAATTTTTAATCGGAAACCGAGCAAGTATTAGCTTACGAGCGCCGAGTATCATGTATCACGCATGCGACTCTTATTTTGACACCGAGCGCCACTTTTGCGCTGCGGAATTCTTTCTCTCTTATGTGTGTGTGCGCGTAATTTGACACAGACACACACACAAATACCCTGACACACGCATGGATGCTCTCTCGCCTTTTCACCCCCTCCCCGGATTTACAAACACACAGAAACTCTGCTCTGTCGTGATTCTTTTCAAAGGTAATGTGCTGGTTCATTTGTTTTGTTTTAATTTTTTTACTTTACCGCAGTGATTCCTTTAGTATGCTCACGCCAGTGTCAGAGAGATTCTTTTTTTTGTTAAAACGGTGTTTCCGGTGTGTTATGTGTATTTGTTGTGAAACTTAAAAAGCGAGGTGGGGAGAGGGAGGAGGAGTGTTACTGTGTAAAACAAGTCGAGGTAAGGGGCTAATTCCACACACACACGGCGCCTGCACGCACCAATGGAAACACTTATCTGTCGGGATTTATTTGTACTTTTTTTTAAAGGTAGAGTGCAGATTAATTTGTTTTATTTTCATTTTATAGATTGTATTAATTATTTTTACGTATTTAATTTTTGGGGCTGTGGAATGAATAATTTGAGTTTTCATTATTTCTTATGGGAAAATGATGATTTGGTTTACGAGTGTTTTGAAACACGAGCCCACTTCCAGAACAAATTATGCTCGTAATCCAAGGTTCCATTGTATATTGGTCTGGAAGGTGTTACCACATAAGGCATAAGAAAGCACAGTGAGGGGGCTGTTCTCAGGGCACTTAATCATCTTATTAGATTACAATATTATAAAACCTTACAGTCAAAGAAAAAAAAGAATTTAATTGTGGTGCTGTTCTGATTAAGCTTTAAGGTTTTAAGAGGTTTCAGTAATTCTTAAATTTGCTTAGGAATGTTGTCCAAAAGACAGCACATTGGCTTAAAGGTTGGCACTGTCGCATTTCACCTCCAGGTTCTGGGTTCGATTCTTGGACAGGTTCAATTCCTGCCTCTGTGAACACAGAGTTGCATGTTCTCCTTCTGCTTGGTGGGTTTCCCTTGGGTGCTCCAGTTTCTTCCCACAGGCCAAAGACAGGCAAAATAGCCTAAGTGGCGTTCCCAAACTGCCTGTAGTATGTGCGTGCCCTGTGATAGATTGGCAACCTGTCCAGGGTGGATCCTGTCTCGTGCACCCTAACCCTCGCGACGTATGTATACAGGATTAATCAGTATAGACGATGAGTGCTGTCAAAAAAATAATAATGATAATAAATTAAATCACTGGTCAACTTTTTAGCTTGAAAAGAAGCTTCTAGAAAATTTCTTCTAGAAAAAAACTTTTAAATAAAAAAAAAACAAAAGGACGTATAATTTTTTGCAATGTCATGATGAGCGTCCGCTCCAGCACGAACGCCGTTGTCTTGACATCAGTCTACCGACGTTTACCAGTCTCCGGGAAAAAAAAAGCGCGGAGAAATGCTTAGTCATGATGACGCACCGCGGCCTAAGGCGGTCACGTGGCCTGTATCAACGTCGAGACTCGCGCGAGGGGGAACTGTCCTTAAACTGCACTCGGCTTCTCATTGTGCACGAGGGAGGTACGTTTGTTCACAGTGATTTGCGTAAACCTTGCGTGAAGCTCCGGAGCCTTGGTGTCGTACGCAACAGCACCACTATCACTGTCCTTGCTTTTGTCGCATACAACTACTGGAAGATCTGTTTTAGCGAGGACGCGACGTATAAAAACGGGAAGGCCTTCCTCCCTCTCATTTTCTGTGTGCTAGCAGGCTAGTGAATATAACTCATTGTCGCTTCTTTTCATCGCGGGTTAGCGGTTTATTCATTTATTTATCGCCGAGGTGAGGTTTTAATTTTGTCCTTCGCTAGCCCCGAATAAAGTATCTCGCGTCGGTGAGTCTGCTGTCTGTGTGGGAAAGTTTCTGCCGGTCGTGCTAATGGGCTTGCTGTCTCAAGGCTCCCCGCTTAACTGGACAGAAACCAAGAAATATGCCGACCATGTCAGGAAACACGGCATTCTGCAGTTCCTCAACATCTACAACAAGGTGAAGGACAGGCAGAAAGACGTGCTAAAATGGGGAGATGAGGTGAGTGAGTAGTAACGTTATTCTCTCAAAAGGCAGCAGGGTTTGTTTTAGTTTCCTATTCAAAACCTCGTGTTGGATGTTTAACGTGTAGTTACACGTTAAACGTGTAACTCGGAAACAAAGTTTGGATCATCGTTTCTAAAACCAAAGATCAACATTAGCGTTTGATTAAAATCACAACGGTCCCCTCCTCCCTGTTGCAAACACTGGCTAAAAACATACCTCGTGTCTACACAGCCTGCCTAGTGTCCTGTGTTCCAGGGAGATGAGACTGGACCTGTGCAGCAGGTGCAGAGCCCCACCACATGCCCAAAACACTTTTACTAGGTTCAGTACAAATATGTTGTGTTTGGGTTTGCTGCATGTGTCACTCAAAATAATATAAACGTAAAGCACTTTTACAAAACAGTGAGTAATAACATCGCCTTGCTGTCATTCTTTTTAGTTACATTTTGGATAATTGCAAAGGGTTTCAGATTTTTTTTTCTTTTTCTGCTTATATGACGCTACACGAATAAGACACTAATAAACTTGGTCTTGAAGTTAGGCTTTAAAGTCTTTAAACCCGTTAGGCTTCACACAGACACTTCATTTGTATATGTATGGGTCAGTCAATCGCACTCTGTCATTATGATATAAAGTCAAATTCCTTTATAAATCGTATAATGTATAATTCTTGAAAGTTTTCAGTTTGCACGGCGAAAATTTGTGAGATGGGGTGTTTGTGTGCCGAGGTATCTCTGTATTCCCTTAAGACTCTTGACACATGTTTTTTATGGTCAACGCAGATTGTAAACACATGTGGAAAAATATCAAGTGGTCTGGACATCCTCAAAAAGGTTTTGGAGATTGGTTTAATATGGTTGTGTAAAACTGCTTTCCAAAACCTTTCTGTAGATGTCCACATGCGTAGAGACATAACTCATTAGATTAGAACTCGTAGTGTAGTTCCAGGCATCACTAAATGATGGAGCCTGGTCCAGATCTGGACTGACAGTTCTATCCGGACCCTGATACTTTTCTGATAAATGAGAGTAATTAATATACCAGCAATCTAGCGCTTTTTTTCTTGATGTGGCCATGACTATATGCATCACTCAACATGGTAAACTATCGCATTAAATAGTGCAGAAGAAATGAAAGCATGACAGATCATTCCTTGCCCCAAGAAAAGGAAAGTAGACAATGAAGACTGAATCTTCAAAGGTGAATGGACAGATCAGTATTCTTTCTGTGGGAAGTTTAAAACTAGTTTGTCTAATATGTTCTAAAACCTGGACTTAATAAAAATAAAAAGTGATGTGAAGAGCCGTGTTGAGGGCATGCAAAATCTGTAAACTGAGAGCCTGGCATGACTGAGCAACCGGAGTCTTTTTTTTAATTCATTTACAGCCCAGCAGCATGCCAATGAAGATTCATTAAAGATTGTTGTTTGTATTCCTTGCAAATATAAGGAAATGTACAAATCCATCAAAGTTCAAATTGAGTTGAATGGCAATCTCCCAATCTGGCAACACTGACTGTTGCAGAGATTAGCAGTAGAACTGATGTGTGTTTGGGTATTGGTAAAGAGCCTTGTTCTGTCCACCCCTGGCTGTGGTCTTCTCTAATTGGTCTGTAAGTCTCATTTAAAAAACTTTTAGAAGAGAAGCAGGAAAAAAGGTTTGTAGTGTAGCTTTAAATTAATTACACAAAGGTTTGTTTAAATGTTTGGAAAGTTTTTCGTCTTGAGCATCTTCACAGTAAATATATTTATATTTATTAATTTCCTTATCAAGTATGCATGTTTAGTTATGCGGGACATGTCCATTTTGAAGGTTACTTTGAGTCAGAATTTCTGTGTGCGTGCGTGTGTGTGTCTGTGTGTGTGTGAGAGAGAGAGGGGGGGGGGAATTAATTTAACTGAATCAGTAAAAATTGCAAGCTCTTAAAATATGGGACATAAAATTCATCAGATTTTGTTACTTGTTCTGAGTGCACACTGGAATGTTGTTAGTTTTAGATTAATCCCCTGGCCAGACAGTGGACTCAGTGTTGAGATCAGAGATAATGGTGTGAAAGATCACAGTGGTGTCCTATATTGTTACTTATTAAAACATTTTGCTTCAGAATATCTGAGTAGTAGATATATAAAACATTATCTGATTTATTTAAGTACAAAAGTCAGTTTAAGATAAAAACGGCACATAATTTATTAGTGTCATAGTTTATGGTTTAAATCAGTTATTGTTAGGTAAGACACTTTAGATAAATGTTGTTGTTGCAATGTTGTTAGTGTAATATTAACACCAGCCAATCTAGAGCTGGCTCCTAGGACAATTCCATGTTGAACTTTTTACACAGTTGTTTCCTCCCCCCCACAGGTGGAGTACATGTTGGTGGAGCTTGATGCAAAAAATGAAAGGGCATGTCTGGTTCTGAATGGAAACGAAGTTTTGGAGACGCTGCAAGAAAAGGGGGAAATGGTCAACCCCAAGTGAGTCATCGCTATGCTTTATCATGTAAAATTATACTAATTTCACCCGAGCTTATACAACTATAATTACTTTCTTTAGAGTAGCACACTGTTCCTTAAGCATCAATGTTGTATGTACTTCACCATTGTCATAAACAATATTTCAATGTTTTGCAGCATATCCACCTTTTTGAAAAATGATTGTACAGTAGTAATAATAATATTAGTAGTAGTAATAATAATAATAAGCACCTTTTGGTGCTTTTTATTGTTCTCTTACAAATCAAAGATTCATCACAGTGCTGTGGATATTTTTTTTAAGCATACTGTTGTTACTAGTCATGTATTAAAGAATGAGGGTGGGAAAATCAGCCCATTCTCATGTCAGTGTTTGCACTAGTTTTCCTGATAGGCCCAGCATTGTGTATGTGAAGGAGGTGTGGAGCCTAACCCATAGCAAAGAAAACAACAGTTTTATAGTAGGGCAGCTGAAAAGACTTAGCTTTCATGACTACCTCTCTGCTACACACAAAGAACAACTATTGCCAGAATACTACACATAAGCAGACACTACAACACTTACATGTATTTTCTTTCCTGTCAGGCTACTCCATGTACTTCTTTCTTTTTTTTTTTTTTTGCACATGCAAATATGAGTTGGTAGTCTGCTCCCATTTATATTTGTGTCTGTTTTGTGTTGATCCACAGTGAACATACCGCCCAGATGCAAACATGTGATAAGCTGAAAAATGATGCCTGAGTTGATAAGTATGTTGTCTGTCTGTACTTTGCAGCCATCCGACGCTGTGGAGGCCAGAGTATGGCAGCTACATGATTGAGGGCACTCCAGGACAGCCTTATGGTGGCACAATGTCTGAGTTCAACACTGTAGAAGACAACATGGGCAAACGGAGGAAGGAGGCTTCTTCTGTGCTCACTGAGGACGAGACTCTGTGCACAATCACGTCATTCCCCAGGTAGCATGGAGCAGACAACATGGAATACAGATCGCAACAACAACTCCTAATCATTCACTTGCAGTTGAGTTTCTGTGAAATATTTGACCGTAACAATGAACGTATATACCAGTTTAGTCTCAAGTTGGCTGAAACAAAAGAATGAAGCTGTGCAAAAAAAGAAAAATTGGAATTACACTATATGGCCCAATGGTTATGAACACATCCAATGTTTACCTCCCCACAAAAAATCTGAAATATCCTTAGGTTATTGCATGCCTCCCTTTTCCAATGTTTAATTATTTTTAGTATACTCGGTAGTGGATACTAACATGTTTAGCAAATATGGAAAAAATGTAAAAGTGTAAAAATGTGTCATTGTTTTTGATGTTTTTAATGTCTAGACAACTGAAGCTATCTGAATTATGCAAAACAATTCCTGCTACCTCTTATCGCTCAGAGGACGGGTTCCGTGTTGGGTCTGTTTCCTTTCAAGGTTTCTTCCTATTGCCGTCTCGGGGAGTTTTTCCTTGCCACTGCGACCTTTTTTACATCATATAAAATTTCCATTATTTTTTTTTCATTCTGTAGAGCTGCTTTGCGACAGTGATCTTTGTTAAAAGCGAAATAGAATTGTATTGAAGATGTACAGTATCTCTAGATATTAATCAGCCTTTACCTTTTGTTTAACATTGAAATCATTTGTTCTTGTACATGTTTATAATAATGTTCCTGATGTAGACAAAAAAAAAAATCGGTTGACAGTTCAGACACATGATATCTAAATTGACTATTGTGTAGACAGTTCATGTTTGATAGCTGAACTCTGTGTTTCAGGTTAGGTTGCCCGGGTTTCACAAAACCTGAATGTAGGCCGACACCTGTTGAAAAAGGGGTCAGCAAGTCCCTCTTTTTCCCTGATGAGGCCATCAACAAACATCCCCGTTTCAGGTCAGGATTCATACTTTCTCTTGCTTTAAGGTTTTTCATCTCCTGATTTTTTTTCCAATGCTGTACAGGGGTGGACCCCGAGAAGTTGATCGTATTAGTCCTGTGGAATTTTTTTCATAAAATACCTCTTAAGGTATAGTCTAACTGCAGTTGCTTTATTATTACTGCAGTGTTCTAATCTTCTACAGGGGCATGTAATAACCAAGTTTAGTTGTTCATCTGTTTTAGCAATTTGACCAGGAACATTCGTCACAGAAGGGGGGAGAAGGTGGTGATCAACGTACCAAGTAAGTCAATATTGCTTAGTTAAACACTGTGTTTTTGATTCAATTTTGTTGTTCAAAGAATGAACAAACTCTCCCTCCCTGGGCAAGCAGGGCAAAATATAAAATGTATAGAGAATAGGGCCGGGATAACACATCGGCATGTTTATGGTCATCGTCAATTATGGTGGCGTCTGGTGAAAATGAGACTTTTACCCCCAAATAACCCAAACCTAGTCATTTTGTGCGCACTCTGTACAACTGAAATTGGCTACCACAGCAGCATCAATGAGCAAGTATGAGCATCTCAAAAGGAAACACCCCGGTGCTGTCTGACCTCAAAATGATGTGAACGCAGCATAATTATTTATTACGGGTTGTTTGCTTGTTGGTTGGTGGCAATGCCAGGGGGTAGCAATTGCGTAATTATCAGCTGTGTTGCAGACTTAACAGAAGGCTTCATTAAATAGATGCCAACAGCTAGTATGGCAGTGCTGTTTTCCAGTGGGTTTGCAAGTTTTAAAAAGTGTGTTTATGTACATATAAACTAAACAACACAAATTTCCAGTACCTGTTTGTGTATATCCAGTACATATTGGTGAACGCAACCTTCTGTAATAAATAATAAGTGCATTTTCAGTTTGTATCACCTGTTGGCATAAGATATTATTATTTATATTATTATAACTTTGTAAGGAATGTAATGAATAGTGTCATTATGTAATTTATTGTTTAATAGAATTCAGTTTCTAATAAGTGATGAATATTTTCGAGAAATGCAGAAAGTGATACAGTCAGAGAAAGAAAAGTTGTATTTATTGGCAAGTCAGCCAAAGCATCAATCAACTAATGACAAAATAATTTTAAAAAAATGACAAAAAATGACAATTACTGTTAAATTATCCAATGACCTGTGAAAAAAAAATTTATAAAAAAAATTCTTAGTTGCAGACTTCATAGATAGATGCAGTGCATATTATTTATTTATTTATTTATTTTTCCCATAGTCTTTCAAGATCAAAACACGCCAACTCCATTTGTGGAGACATTTCCAGAGGACGATGGGGAAGCAGCAAGAGCAGCCCTTCCCGACAGCATCTACATGGATGCCATGGGCTTTGGGATGGGAAACTGCTGTCTGCAGGTGAAGATATTTATGCAGATGAGACTATCTTGTATTTTATTCTGGTAACAAGGCATGTAAATGTTCTAACTAGTACGAATATTAACTCTTTGCTTTGTGAATAATTGTAAACTGTCTTACTGTTATTTAGGTCACATTTCAAGCTTGCAGCATCAGTGAGGCTCGATACCTGTATGACCAACTGGCCACATTCTGCCCGATAGTGGTGAGTACTTATTTATTTAAATCACCCAAATTCTAATTCATTTTTTTCAGACATGGGATACATAATATTGCTGGCTTCAGGCATAGATCACTTTTGCATTGTTTCTCACGGCTTTGTTAATGCATACCGTGACTGAGACAGCTGTATAAGGTGTGCAACAAATCCCGACTCATCTGGTATTGGCTAGATCACTGACAACGTCATATGATCCAATCTTAGAGTATGAAGGCAGAATGTAAACTGCAGTGTTACTGTGTCATGAATATATACTTCAGTTTGTCAGTCCTACAGAAGGTCATAATCTTTGTTGTGCATGTTAATGCAACTTTGTGCAGTTTAGACTCTTGCTCTGTTGAAAGTGATCCATAAATGTTACTCCTAGTAAGATTGTCACTGTTACTTTAACTGAAAAGTGACCAGCATGATTATCGCATGATTACTATTTGATTATGGCAAGGGAGTGCATGTCCTATTCAATTTTGACAAAAGCTTGTCATGTATGATAAACGTGAATCAGTAACTTGTTAATGTAATAGGTACACAAATTTTTTTAAGTACATTTTCAAATAATACAAATAAACTACAGTGTAAACGATGAGGCGTTAATTACTCTCTTTATCATCTCTATGCTCATTGATGGGGCTTTTGTCAAATAGGTTGATCATTTGTTGTCTGCATTTCCAAATTTCCAAATAAAAACCTCTTGGTGAGCAAATAGTGTCTCAGCTAGCAAACAGCTAAGATCTGCCACTGTTCTGGACATATTCCATTTATTCCATTGGAGGTATGTTGATTGCTGTGGAAAGTGCTGTGTAACACAGTCTACCCTAGGAATTTGAATTGTTCTGGTGAGTATGAAGGTCATAGTATGCAAATTTTCATTTTCATAATCATCAAACCACTGTGCTTGTGTTTGTGCCAGAATCATCCTGGAAGCTACCACTCCCACAGGGATAGAAACATTCTATAATAAGATGAAGACAATCTGTCAAAATAATCAAGTGGTTTGCTGTCATTCTTTGCTCTAAACGATCGAGTGGAATTAAATTATAAAAGCAAAATGCTCTCACAGCATAATTAAGCTTTCAGTTTATGTCTAAATGACTGGTGGTGATAGAATTTATTTTTTACAATTTTGTTTTAAAGATCTGCCTGACTTTCCCAGATTCTTATTAGTGACGCACCTCAAGATTGAGTGGTTGAATGTTTTTCAACTTGTACAGAAATATCATTGCAGTGAGCAGACAAACTGATTTAGATATTGAAGCTGAAACAAACAGGATAACTGCAATGTCAAATAGTTTTTCTTCAACAGCTTCCTTCCTGTTTGAATGTTTGCCTGTTTAAAGAGTATGTTAGGCATACGTACTAGACGTACTTTGTTTTATTTTAGGCATAAGTACTTCGTTGTTGGTGGAGATGTTCCTGCTAGCACTGTTAGTGTCAAGTTCTAATCGTTTAATAAATTTTTGAACAATCTGTACATATTACAAATGCACACTTTTTATACATTTGTACATTGTGCGTCAACTTTACATAAACTTATTTACAACTGGTTTGTAATTTCAGCTGTAAACCTTTAACTGGCTTTGCTGTGCTTGACTTGTAATTTAATATAAATAAGACCTAGCGACTGTAAATGCAAGTTTATAAACTATAAATGCAAGAATCTCGCTTTTTAATGTGGTAATCATACAAACTGAACTAAGAGCAGTTAATTTCAAATTAAAAGTATACCTGTTCAAGTAATGAATTAGTAAGTCGTATCCTTATTTATTCTAATGTGTGACTTAATATTTTGTTGCCCCTTAAATCTGTTAAGCACTTTAGTCTGAACAACATCTTTTCAATGTATCATATGAGCAGATGGCCCTCAGTGCTGCTTCTCCCTTCTACCGAGGCTACGTTTCAGATATTGACTGCCGATGGGGTGTTATCTCAGCCTCTGTGGATGATCGGACTCGGGAAGAACGAGGGCTGGAGGTCAGAGCAGCAGTTGATTTACAACTGTATTATTTGTACTAATGAGGCTTGTCTGCAGTAAAATTAAGTTTTCTTTCCGGTAGTAAACGTCCCCTAAATAATTTTGGCCTATTTGATCATGACTTACAGCCTTTGAAAAACAACAAGTTCAGGATCCACAAGTCAAGATATGATTCCATTAATAGCTACCTTTCTTTCTGCGGGGAAAAATACAATGATATAGAATTGACGAAGGATGATGACCTCTACAATCAGCTCCTTGATGCAGGTAAAAAGAAAGCAGGTTTTTACATTGAGGTTAGAAAGCATTTTTCCTTTAAAAATAAGAGCTACTGTATATGTAAATACTGATCTGTGTTTCAGGCATTGACAAATTACTGGCTCAGCACATTGCCCACCTCTTTATTCGTGACCCATTGTCGCTCTTTGAGGAGAAGCTTCATTTGGATGATGAGAATGAATCGGACCACTTTGAGGTACTTGATGTATAAACGGTCCATTTTACTGCAAGTTATTTTCTTTTGAAATCAGACAGATTTTCAAAAATGAGAAAACGTCTGGGTACAGTAACCTTTTTTTCTTGTTATCCAGAATCTTCAGTCAACTAATTGGCAGACCATGAGGTTCAAACCACCTCCCCCGAATTCTGACATAGGATGGAGAGTCGAGTTCCGGCCAATGGAGGTGTGCTAAATTCCCCAAAATACTAATTTGAAAGTTATTTATATTTTGGAATGTAGTATTATTATTATTATTATTATTATTATTATTATTATAATCCAGACTAGGCATTGCAGTCAGTAGAGCTTGTTTTCTGTAGGTAGCATCACTATCACTTGGTTCAAAGTATCTAAATCTATTTTTAAAACCACAGCATGTGTGCTACAGCTGCTATAACCTGATTTGTAACCTGAGCATGTACATGTATAATGGAAACATTTCTCTCACACATAGGTTCAGTTAACTGACTTTGAGAACGCTGCATATGTTGTGTTCGTTGTTCTCCTCACACGAGTGATCCTTTCCTACAAGTTAGACTTCCTCATTCCCCTGTCGAAGGTTTGTTTTTTTTAATGATTCTCTAATTTTGTGTTACTAAGGCTGTACTGTTTCGTGGTGTTGTTTGTTGGTTTGTTCTTTTCTTCTTTTTTTTTTCTTTTAAGTTTAAATACGACAATATTGTTTTAGGTTGATGACAACATGAAAGTTGCTCAGAAACGAAATGCAGTGCAAGAAGGCCTTTTTTATTTTAAGAAGGACATTTTTAAAGGTACAGAATGATTTTTTTTTTCCGTATTCACTGAACTGACTCCACATCTATAAATTGAGAATAGAAATGCTTTTGTTGAGCATGTCACTAAATTTATTTTAATAAATTTTCTTCAAGGCTGCAAACCATTCTTTGACTCAGCCTCCACAGCTGCACAAAATGGTGTTGGGACTAATGAAGATCATGAGGAGTACACACTGATGAGCATCGATACAATAATTAACGGCAAGGTAAAGATACTTATATTTTGCTGCTTAAAAATCAGTTCAACCAAACATTTTAAAAGTGTTCAGCATTAAAAAGTGTTTCTGGTGTCATGTAAAGTAAATGTTAACGATATCATCTTCAGGAAGGAGTATTCCCAGGACTTGTACCAATTCTGAACTGCTACTTGGAAAATATGGAGGTTGATGTGGACACACGCTGCACCATCTTGAACTACTTAAAGCTCATTAAGAAACGAGCATCAGGTATGCAAAGGTTTACGTTTGAAATGCTAATTAACACAATTATATTGATGAATATTGGAGTCTATATGTCGTGCTGTACATGGGGTCTTTTCAGTTATATATTGTGATTAATTAGTGATTAATGCATTGATTAATGCATTGGCACGACATAAATAAATAAATAAAATCAATTTTATTTATTTAGTTAGCTATTTATTTTTGTATACGAGCTGGTATTTTGCCATTCCTCTGTAATCCTGCAGGTGGTGCACTCTAAACTGTTCCTTCACCATGGCAACCCTGTGTGTACAAGCAATTGATTTTGCTTTTGTTTAGGATTGTAACCAAATTATTTGCTTTGTTAAATTTGGTTGGTATTGTAACACAATCTGGAAAAAAAATTAATATTTACAAAATCATGATATATTAAAATCACAATACAAATTGAATCGGCACCTAGGTATTATATCATATCGGGTCATCCCTGGTGATTCCCGTATCTATTATTTAAATTTTCATGGTATTTAGGAGAAAATACCAGCCTCAGAAAACACCAATTAACAGTACCACAGATTAGAGCCGATATGAAGGCTTTACAGAGCATAAGTAGCAGACAGATCTCAATATTAACTGTTAAAGAGATTATAGCATTTGGGGTGCCTTTAGCATTGTATTACGAACGTAGAAAGAAATAAAAATCAGGACCATTGAATTAGTATGTGTGGTTCATTATACCTCACGGGGAAAAAAATAAAATAAAATATGCAGTATAAATACAGTTCCGTACATCTCTTGGTCTAGTTTAGTACAGACAGCCACAATCATGGGGAAGACTGCTGACTTGGCAGTTATCTGGAGCAGTGATGCAGTTATTTTCACATTCTCTCAAAAAGCTTCATGAAGAGTTCCCCTAATGTGCAAAGCTGTTGTAAAATGTTTTCAACCCTGTTTTGTTTAGCACATTTTTGATGGTTTGGTTTGGGAATTGTGCAACATTGTAGAAACTAGTAAAAAAAAATGCAGAAACCTTTGGATGAGTCAACTTTTGACTGGTACTGTACACTGCTTGGCCAAAAAAAATTACATATACATTTCATATTCGTTTTTTATTTATTTATTTATTTTTTTTATCCCTAATTAGCCTCACTAACAAGTATGTAAATTTCTTCACTGATTTTGAGTTTTAAAAAATGAGAAGGTTTGATTTTTATTCTGTACAGCATACATTCTTTAATGGAAAATTAGTTTGTACATTCATAGTTAAATGCTGACTATTGAATACCTTGCATTTTCTTTGAAGCTGCATAAGGTTACAGGACTTCTTCTCAAACAGATTACAATATGTTCCAGGTTAATATATACACTGTGACAAAAGTCTTGTTGCCTATCCAAGTTGTAGAAACAATAAATAATAACTTGACTTCTAGTTGATCATTTGGAATCAGAAGTGGCTTATATCAAAAGCAAAGGCCTATAGATTACGCTTATTTTACCAAAATAAAATCTTATGCCATGATTTTTAATTATTTAATTAGGACAGAAAGGTCAGAATTTCTTAGACAAAAGTCTTGTCACATCTTTAAAGGATTCAACAAATCACAGACTAGAGCATCACCTGTGACAAATACTGTAACACATTGCCAGGTGTGTAGAAGAAGAACTCCAGCACACCCAAACTTCGCCTGAAATGCATCCTGACAGCATGCGAAAGATTCAACCACAGACCAAAGTGCTGATCATCAAGACCAAGTCTCCTGCTGTGGTGGCAGACATTTTTAATGTATCTAAACATCAAGAGGAGAGGATAAAAAAAAGATTTGAAGAAACTGGTGAAGTTCATGAC
>JAAGKR010004843.1:3614-56741 GCA_011419295.1 Clarias macrocephalus | reverse complement strand
ACACACACACACACACACTCATTTACACACACACACCGTTACACATACACTCTTACACACACACACACACACACACACACACACACACACAGTTACACATACACATACACTCTTTTACACACACACACACACACACACACACACACACACACACACACACACACTCACACACACAATGACCCATTGCGCATCAGATTAAATCAGCTTAAATGTTGCCCCCCAGGATATAGGTATTGTTTTCTGCACCATTTTGTGTAAAATGATTAACAAAGCTCTGATTATCAAAGCTCTGCCATGGTCAAGAGAAAGGGATCCTTTTTTTATTGTGACGTTTTTTATAAACATTAACTGAAGCTGCTGAATTAATTATTTAAATGACTTTTATTTAAATTCTCAAGATGCCATTACCATCTCATGTGCATCAATATGGTGTGTAAAATTATTGACACAAAATTCCTACAAGGGGTTGAGACCAGAGACAACCCTTTAAATTCCTAGTGCATTCACAATTTTTAAATTTTTTTTAAAAATTATTATTATAACAAAAATAATTTTGATCTGTGGACAAAATAGAGAACAATGAAGTGATTTTTCTGTCTTCTGTCCTGCATTTAGAAACCTAAATTGCTCAATCATTTTCTTCTTTAAAGCTAATCCTAGGAGATCATTTAAATAAACCTGCTTTACCCTCATTGTTTTTGTTGTTTGTGTGTTGGGCGGCTGGCATCTGATTTCTTTAAATTAGACATCTGTTTGTCATCCTGCTCATTGTGATTTTATGTGCATCTCATCTCTGCACAGGATTATTTGGTGTTAGCAATTTTGTTTGGTCCAGGAGATGGTGTAACAGATGCTGATCAGCTTTGCAAGGATATTACACTGGGTATGTGGGTGTGGGTGGGTTTATCTCTAGGCCTACAAGCCCTGCTGGCTATATAATCCTTGCTTTAAGCAACCACTCACACACACAGAGAGAGAGAGAGAGAGAGAGAGAGAGAGAGAGAGAGAGATTTATTTGTGTGTGTGTGTGTGTGTGTGTGTGTGTGTATAAAATCAGTCATCATCTCCACCTGTTTCTCACTGGTTCATGCCTTAAGTAAGATGTTTTTTTTTTATGCTGGACTGATTCATAGGTCACTGCATGGCTTAAAAAGCAAAAAAAAAAGCAAAAAAAAAAAGCAAAGCAAAAAATATATATATATATATATATATATATATATATATATATATATATATATATAAACTTCCTGAGCCAGAAAAGTTCTTCAGAAGTCTGGAGATCTTTTGCACAATACACTACATTAAAAACATACAAGAAAGTCTGTCTCTTTTGAAGCAGAATATGATGAAATAAGGGCGACTGAAGTATTTTTTTTCTTTCCAATACAGTGCATCTTGAAAAATTCAAATATCATAATTTTTTTTCTGTAATTTAATTGAAAAAGCAAAACTCTCATATGCTTAGATTCATTATACGTAAAATTAAATATTTCAAGTCATTTTGTCTTAATTTCGAACTTAAAATCGACGATGCGATATTTCAAAATATTAGAATATTTACTAAGATCAATTGAAAAAATAATTATAATACTGTGGGCACTGCTGAGGTGATACTGCTTTGATAGCAGCCTTCAACTTGTCTGTATTGTTAGTTCAGGTGTTTCTCATCTTTCTATTGTTAATAGCCTATAGATTCTCTCTGGGCTTCAGGTCAGGCAAGTTGGCTGAAATCAGCCATAATGCTTGTCAGCATATAGAAGCATAAAGTGCTCTGAGATCTCCTGGTGGATCGCTGCTTGAAGTAAGCATGATGTGTCTTCAATCTGCATTAAGTTTCCTTGTCCGACCACTGCGTATACTGTCCACATTTCTTTGTGCTTCTTCAATACAGCTTGAACAGCACATCTTGAAACCCCAGTCTGCTTTGAAATCATTGCCTTGCTGATGCAGTATAACTTCCTTATATCTTGTTGCTGTGCTCGGCCTTGCCATGGTGCCATGGCTTTGAAAACCTCACCTTAGTAGTAGAGTTTGGCTGTTCCTAACACCTAAAGCCTAAAGCCTCCTACACAGCGGTTTCTGTTTCAGTTGGTGACTGTGTTTTAACCTACATATGACCAACATATTGATCTGATTTAGATTTGTCTCCTTTTCAATCATTTTGCATTGTGTACATTGATTGTGAGTGTGTGGGTGTGTTTGTGTGTAATGTCCTGAATATTATGTTATTATATCTGAAATAAAGCTTAGTAAACAACCTCTGGTTGTGAAGAGAGACAACTATTTAAATTCCTAATGCATTCACAGTATATACACAGTACACTACTTTTTGTATCTTCTTTTGTCACTGTCACTTCTGGCTTGGTCATTAGAGACCTAAATCTTTGACGTTGAATCAAAAATGATCTGCACTCCGTAGAATTTATTTATTTAAATTTTTAGAAAGAATCAAAAACATATTTTTTTCAACATAATCTCCTTGCTTTTCAATTCACTTTGTCCACCTGTCTCCAAGCTTTTGTATTTCTTCATTAAAAAATTTTTTTAGGCTGAATTGCGAGCCACAAATGCACCACTATTCACATCATCAGAAGTGCATGTTAGTTCTTTTAGGGCAGCTTTCAGGGGACCAAACATCTAAAAGTCCAATGGAGCAAGATCAGAGCAGGGGTGTGCGGACATGCATCGTAATGATTTGTAATTTTTTACAGTAATGATTTTCCTTAAGATACTTTAACCTTCATTCGAGTATTGTCCGTGACCGTGTTGGTTCAGCACCAGGTACAGACCACAAAAACGAATCACTGCACGCTGCTCTTGTTTTATGCAAATCATACTTTTCCTTCACCGCAGTTACAAATGAACTGATGTAACATGTTCACACCTGCACAGCAGGGACTGGACAGACAGTAGCCTTGAATGAAAAGCGCTGATAAGACAGTGTGGCCAACAGACGTTTTAATATAACCAGAGTGTGGATAATTTATGATTCACTCTCATACATCCAGTTATCTATAAAACTGTTTTATGACAATGGCTGTTAAACATTGTATGCATATTTACAGTATATACTGTATATGTCAGTTTAGGCCAAATATATGAAACGTTTAATAATAAAAGGTCCAGGACCAGAATATTACAGTACATATTTAAACAATAAGCCTGATACTGAAATAGTTGAGCTAGCTATGTTCATAAATAAATCTGTGCTGTGGTTTTTAATTGACTTTACACCACAGTATTTTACACTGACAGACGTACCTGCGTGCCAAAGCTTTAGAACCCCTGGGCTACAGACGTTGAATTCACAACGTCATTAAATATTTATATTGATTATTTCTGATTGGTCAATAGAATCGATCTTCACATTTCTGACCAATGAGCTTTCTGGGGCGGAGATAATCACTCGTGGAAACTAAAAGCTGCAGTGAACGGAAAATGTTAGATTGGTTCAGAAGAGAAAGTGTAGCTTAGCTTTATGCTAACTGCAGCTTTACAGGCTTTTACAGAAGGACGTGTTACATAATGTAGCCGTCTGAAGTAAGACACTACTGATTGTTAAGATTTCTTTGCGACAATTATCAGCAAAGAAGTGGATAGTAATCGTTCTTACTCGGTCAGCTGACGAGTTAGCTTATCTAGCTAGCAGGCTAGCGGGACAGGCATAGAGGGACCCACCACCCAAAGCATCGGAATAAAGCCATTGTATCTGCTCGGATAGATCGGATATCCTATGTCTTAGATCACCTAGCAGCCTGTGAAAGGTGTGTGAGACCGGACAGGTGAGATTTTAGTGTGATTGTGGGATTCCATGCAGTATGAAAACGTCAGAATGGCTAGCTATGCTAGTGTTTGACAATGATTTTATTTGACCGTAAAAGTAAACAAATCAGCTGTTTATGTGATGTGCTTAATGTGTCAGCAGTGATAATGCAGGTCTGTTCATCATGACTGTTAAACAGGTGTTTATAAAACTAACACATGAGCACTTTTAAAACTTAAAACATTAAGCATGCAGGTTATAGAGGAATCGGAATATAAACATAATACCACGTTTAAGTGTTACTAGTTAATTGTATTGTTGAACGCATAATTTAATGCATTTATTAGCTAAAGTTATCATCTCTATTCCGTTAACTAGCACTCTCCCTGTCTAGCTGTCGTTATCTTGCTAACTGCTTTTGGTGTATAGCTCAATACCTCTGAACCGCTCTGTGAAATTATCAGCATTATTAACTCGTTTATTGCTCATCATATTTACTATAAATGTGTTTCATTATTGTAATTGTGCTTTGAGTTAAATGCAATGGTGGGTTTAGTATCCAGGCTAAGCGGTATTCGGCTTGCTAGCTGCACCGGCCTGTGAATCCCAAACGCGTTTGATTAACGCCCTTTATTTTAACATTACGTCTAATTTAGCTTTGTAGGTTTCATTGCAGTGTTCAATCACGACATTGTGGTTTTGTTTGACATCGGTAAATGTGTTTGGTTGAAGAACAGGTTTTATCTGTGGTCAGGTTATCTATCTCCACCCAAATAGGCCCCGGTTTCATCACCGGTGTTTGCCTGAGCGTGTGCCCGCTCTACGCGCTCTCTAAAGCGGCCTGGCTCAGCTCGCGCGTCCGCTTCGCTCCGGGCCCCTTCTGCGGGGAAACACACCCAAAACACAGACATACGCACACAGACTCACACGCATGCATACTCACGCTCACAATCAACGCTATTTTCGTTTGCGAAACCTGCTAATACAAAATAAAAAGAGGTTCTCCATCTTATTTGTTATATAAGATTCTTAATAAACCGCGTCCATTTCGAGTTCTCATATGCACCTGGAGAGAGTTGTCACGATATTATCGTTAAGCCAAGTACAGTATAGTAACAATTCCGATACTGAAACGATAACGGTTAAAAAAATCTGTATTCTACTGGTCCTTAAAATTTTAATTGTTTAAAATTTATTTAATTGTCTAATTTAACAATATACTGATCTAAATAATTGTAATATATGTAGTTAATCTGTTGCTGCTTAATTTCGATCATGTCTTTTGTGCACTCAAACGTGTCAAACGTTGTTCACAGACGATACAGAATAGCAACCAATCAACTTTGTTACTACTTTTTACATAAAGTATATGGGATTATCTTTCTGACAAATGTCAATATCCTATTTGTCCATATCCTGTCTGACCTCTGTGAAAATCAGAATTGTGTTTATGTAGGCCTAAAGGGTATAATTCCACTCTGAAAAGAAGAAAACAATAGTAGTCATAAAATGGTAACAAAATATGGGCCATGCATTATCATAAATCTATGTGTTTCTAGTTCTTGCATGTCTGTGTAAGCTACATAAGTCTTCAAATCTCTTGTAATCACTTTGTTCATATGGCTCTACCTATCCAAGTCAAATCAACAGGCAGTTTAATAGGGAGGGGGATTATCCTGTTATTAGAGTATGTGCATGTTAGTAAGTGTGCCTTCTAAACACTCATGAACGATGATGTGCATGATTTAAGCTGTTCAGTCTCTATTTTCTATGTACTTGATTTTATAAAGTGCATTGACTCAAATTGCCTGCTTTTGCTGGTCACTTTTCAAAACTAACCTGCAGTATTAGATGTGGTAAGAAGCATCTCAGTTGGAGGAGAGATCATGTGTTCCATAGCACTGAATCAATTACATATTTACTGGGATGCTGGGATGCAGTGAGAGACACTCCAAGATACGGGAGAGATATTAGTCCTGTGCCATTTTGTTATGTACTGAGATACAGTTGCGCTTTTGAACTTGCAACTAATCCACAGCCTTGATGACGCAGCATACCAGCCATGTGCAGAGGAAATTGGGTGATTATTGTTAAATAATTCTCTGGAACCTTTGGAATACTGTTTGTATTTCAAGATTCCTTTTATGAGTAAATAAGTGTATTACAGATTAAATTGTCTCTAGGCGCTATCCAATATAAGCATGATGCTACCTTATTAAAATAATTAAATACATTTAATGGTCAATAGGCAGATAATACTGCATAGTATAAGGGGCGTCCAAGTCAGACTGGGACTTTTTATTGTGCAAAAACAGAACACGTAATGGGATTTAAAAACTACCTTTATTTCTTTACCGTTATCTCCAGGACAGTGGTAGCTCCGTAGTTAAGACATTTGAGTACAAATGGGAAGGTCCCGGGTTAAAACTCGAACACAAAGTTGCTGCTGCTCAAAATTGGTCCTTAACCCTTAATTGCTCAGATGTCAAATGAGATAAATTATAGGTCACTCTAGATAAGGGTGTCTGCCCAGTGCCATAAATATGTATGCATTTCTCTGTATAATCCACTGTCACGCTAATGCAATTATCACAGCTTTTCAGTAGTGCTTGGATACAATCAAGGTAGAAAGTTTTCTCAGTACAGCAGGGCCATGATCAGACCGCCTGCTTTACGTCATCACTCCTAAAACACTACCCTCCCAGAACCTGCTTCAATGACCCTTTCCTGTATTGGAAAATTCAAAATTCTATGCAGCACCATGCACAATTTCTTACCTTCTACCGCACCACTTGCGCAACTGGGAGTTATTGCCACACCGCCATCCTGACCTCACTCCAAGCCATTTTTGTATGTTTGGACCATTAAAGGAGTCCCCAGGAAGAGTTTCAGATGTGAAGCAGGCACTTTGACCATGTCACAGGCAAACTCAGAAAACCTTCTACCTTGATTGTATCCAAGCACTAATGAAATGCTGGGATAAGTACATTAGGATTATATAGCTGAAGTTAGTTTTTACTCTCATAACTGTTCCATTATCATGTGCAATCAAAAGTCCCTCATAAAAAAAATAAAAATCTATATTATAAGAATCGTTTAAATGAGCAGATCTGAGTCTACAACGAAAGTGGATAGGAACTGGATTAAAAATAACCAGCCACTATATATAAAGGTAATGTAGGTGTTGCAACTACATGTCTACATATCATGTTTTTTTCTTTTCTTTTTCCCTTTTTTTGGCAACATTTACTTGACGGTACCAGGCTTTACGATGTGTGGATGTAATCCTGATTAAATCATCACTTAATAATGTTCTAGTTATCAGTCATCATGTTTTAATATTACTCTGGACTGGACTTTTCTTGGAAAAGACATTTAATCCTAACCAGGCCCAACTGGAAATATATTTTATAGATAAAAATAGTGTGGTGATGTCATGTAAGTAAACTGTGATCAGTGTAGCTATCTCACTTGGTTGCATATTTTGTATGCAAAGCTGTAAATATTGTAGGTCTGGGAGCAGAAAGGAACAAATCAGAAATTTGATATTAATAAGCTTCTATTTGCATCTGCTTAGTTTTGTTCCACACACCTACCTTGAACAGATTGTTTTCTGGAGCACATTTAGTGTTTATGCGGAGTTTTATTGGCTTTTTAGGTGCTTGACTTGGGCACTTGGATAAAAACATTACTTAATATGTGTGTAGTCCAAAAAGTTAACTGGGATCTGATTTCTCTCTCTTTGAGCAACATAAGAAGTGTTTGTCTCTGATGCCTAATGTTTAGCTGGACGGAAAGGGGCAGGTGTTTGGATGAAGGATTCAACAGGACTGTGAACATCTTATATTATACTACAACGCATCTTCACAATACACAGTACATATCACACTAAAGAATTTTGCTGAAGTGCTAAAGACTGGCTATGGCTTCAGGGATTTATATTGAATGCTACATTTTATGTGTATTTAAAGTATTCTCCAAAGAATCCTTACCTTACCAGTTCCAGTTTCTTACCTTTTATGAGGACTAGGAGAGGAGTACCATAAAGTAAATAATTTTCTTATGACTTTATCGATAATCCTGTATATTTTCATATTATCCAGGCAAGGTATGAACTTTAATACAGATGAGCAGAGTTAACGAGAGACAGTTAATACTTCTATCCTTTTGAAATTAGTTTATCATTAAGTAATTTCTCACTTTTTTGTGCAAGATGATCCTATATAATCATTATATTATAATATTTTTCCAGGAATAATTTATTAATAAATTAGTAATAACACAAAGCTTATAAAAAGGGGGCTTATACATCTGTTTTAATATATTGTGTTGCCTGGAGAAGTTGTAACCTGTGTTTGAGAATAAAACTGAGTTGCTTTCTGTTTTCCTAGACATTTACTAAATCCTCATACACATATTTGTATACAAAAGCAAATTGAAGAAGCCAATTGCTGTGATTTCCACTGCAAATAATGCCGCAAACGATGTCATAATGAGGTTGTTTGCCCATATTTATTTCTTTACCTTTTTATTTAAAATGTGTATAAAGAGAGAGAGAGAGAGAGAGAGAGAGAAATTCTAAATAAAGTCCTGACTGTGTGCATATAGCCCTTTTGCGATTACATAATTGCACAGGTCCATATCGACAGTATATGTGTTTTGACATTCAGCGTTGTTGCTTATTCAGTTCTGTACTACATCCACTCATACTACATGCCAAAAGACCACAGAATATGCATGGACGCCATCTTGTGTATCCGTAGTTAACAGCATGTATCCATTTACACTGTTATTTGGTATGATTACTCATTTACGATTCTTCTTAAATCATATATATTAAAGAGTAGAGTCACTCAACACATACTAATCAGATTCTCTCTCATAACCACTGTAGTTAACTGTAAATATTACGTTCCTTAACATCAATACTGTATTTGTTTCACTTGATGACCATGAAAATGGCCTTGGACTTGGCTGATGCAGGCAGTTTTTCTGTGATGGCTTGTGACTGCAATCACTCAGTCTTTTTGGACTGAAATTGAACAGTTTTATACCCTAGTCTCCATCAGTGAAAGTGGACTTTATATTAACTTAAATGCCTTTCCTTTTATGTTGAACTTTTAGTCTTATAGCAGACGCATATAGCAGATATTGATTTATACTTGCACTTTCTGATATCACCCAAATGAAGATCTGTTCCCTATTGAGTCTGGTTCTTCTCAAGATTTCTTCCTCTTGTCATCTCAGGGAGTTTTTCCTTCCCACTGCTCATCGGGAACAAACTGATGGTTATTATAATGTATATGTTTTATTCATTTAAAAAAACCCTTAAAGCTGCTTTGCAAAATAAAGTTGTATACAAATATAATTTAACTGAATTATTTTAGTTTACATTTTTATTTATTTTTTTGTTGACATTTTTCTACGTTGATTTCAACTTCGGGTTTAATCGCAGTGTCTCGTTTCCTGCCCAATATCGATTCTGGATGCAGGGACAGTGCCACCTAGAACATATTAAGACCAGTTTGGAAGAGGACTTAGTAGGTTAGGAATGCTAAAACTGTTTGCAGTGGTAAAGGTAGACCAGGCTATACGCTGAGTTTGCTTCTCTGTAATCACCTTCATTACAAAGCAGTGTTATGGTCTGAGTTTCTTAGTGTAGTTATGCAAGTCACAACGTGATCATAACTTTATCGATCTTCTTGTTGCCTTTAGGCTTTTTTTTTCTCCTTCAGTTTCTTTGCCTTTTAGTTCTAAACAAATAGTTTATATTCCTGTACATCTTTAAGTCAGATCATAAAATGAGTAGGTAATTTCACATTAAAGTGACCAGCAGTATGAAAGCATGCCTTTGAGGTTATGTTTATTTGAATATGCATTCATGGAAATATTCACTATTGCCATTCCGATTGGATTAGGTAAAATTTACTGCAAACTCCTGTTTCCCTCACACAGTCGCAGCATATCACATCATAACACCTAAGGAAGGTTCCAGCAGCATTATCACAAGATACCGTACTCGATTTTTTTTTGTGTGAGAGACTTGGGAATTGTTTCATATCTGGAAGAAGGGTCACTGAGAACACACCAAACCTTAAATGATTCAATACTGGAAAAGGCAGCTGTCACGACTTTTTCCCACCAACTTGAGGTGACGCCTGCATAGACAATTATGGACATGTTCATCTGGGTGGGACTGAAATGATCAGTTTGGCAGTAATTCTCTCTGTATTTCCCAGAGGAAGATGGAGAAAAACACTGACATGGCTTATCTAGACAACAATAAAGTCACAAAGGAGCACCTGTAAAATATGAAAATTGCCTCAGGATAACTTGTATATTTAATCTTTTCCAAATAGGGCTATTCATGCTGAAATCAAACTGTTAATTCAAGAGTTCTGTTCGGCCTAGCAAAATATATTTCCTTCTTGTAATTGATCTTAAAATTTACTTTTGGACAAGATGTAATTTGTTATTGAACTCAACGTCAACGGGTTTTTTTTTTTTTTTTTTTTTTTTTTTTTGCACTCAAGAAAAACATGAACTGTATATTTTCCAGAAAGATGTAGGCTAATTTTGCAGACTAAGCATATAATCAAGCAACGTGCAATCATCTCATTTCCTTACCATTAACTGCTGAACTCTTTCCAAAATGAGAGACACCATTTTTATATTTTCCATCCAGGGACTACATCTTGCTCTGAAAAGCAACACACTAGTGTAGATAATGGTCTGAATCTTATGACCAGAAAAGTCTGCAGAGATACCAAACGTAGGCCTGGACAAAACACATTCTTAAACGTTTTATTTATTTATTTATTTATTTATTTTTAATAGTTTTTGTATTACATAATATTCTTTTAAAAAATTGTGAAATGTGTATTAATTCGCATATTCATTTAAAAGCCACATTTTAAGCCAATCTAGTTATTTTGTCCACTAGAGCTAATCTCTAATGAAATTACAAATAACTAATTTAATGATCACAAGATATCACATTACTGGATGTAAGTTTAGGATATTTCCCTCTACCTCTTTATCTTCACTGTAGTAAATCATATTAGCATACATCATTAATCTTAGCAACTCAAATTAAGCTTTACCAGCCTCATTAAACCTTAAAATTACTGCATGACACACATGCACAGAAAATGAAGTGTAGTGTGAAGCTATAAAATCAACTACATAGTACATTTCATTCACCATGCAGACCTAGGACTTTTGGGGTGTTTTTAAGGCTTATGCATTATTTAAATGTGTTATGAAAGGATTCTCTGCTTTCCAGGTGGTGCCACTGTATTATGCTTTTACTGTTTTGAGAGAAGGTTCACGCTCACATTTTAGTTTTATTTTATTTTTCCCATGCTTGGATATATAAGTTACGTTCAATAATTTACCTTCGATGTTACTGCTTATTCTGACAAATTTTTAAAGATTTTATCAGATGCTCTCTACTGTACTGTATGTTAGCCAGGACATCTGAGGCTAAGACTACAGAGCAACATTCTCTCTACTGATAAATAATACTAACTAGCTGTGTGTCATCTTAACTAGCCAGTCAATTCAGTGATCCCGCTGTCAGGGCAGAGCTGACGTGATCATGTTTTTGTGATCCTGGGAGAGTTTTCACTTCATCTTTTGTTGTAATAGTGGTTCACTGGTACAGCATGTCCCGTTGCAGCCTCACCGCTCCAGGGTCATGGATTAATCCTGGGTTAATTGTTAAATATATATTTGAAAATACTCATGTAGAAATTAGTTTTCTTTTCCCTCATCCTCTTTTTATTTTACTCTTTTATTTTAGCTATTGTGCTATCACCTGCAAGTAACTTCTTCTAATTTTTTGGAAAAAATTTTGGGTTCCCCTTGTGCCCCTGAAGTGGTACAGGCCTCTCTGGGTATGGCTAGACAGGCTAGGTATGGCTAGACCTCTGGGTGTGGGCTCTGGTATCTGGCACCAGGACGTTCACTGCTGGTCTTGTGCCACCATTGACTTTTTCGGCGACTTGTGCTACATTGACTTTTCCGTGGGCTCAGACCAGATGGGCTGCCCTTTGGTTTCAATGAGCAAGGGGCATACAGGTGGTGATCAGTGTTATTCAGTTCATTTGGTGGTGGTGTTATTGTTATAGCTGATCGTCGCTAATTGTCCCTGCTTCTCTGTCCATTTTACTTGAACATTTTTTCCCCTCTTTTTTAAGGATTCATTAAAAAACAGTTGTGTAACTGTCAGCTATATCCTACTGGTAATAATCAGTTTGACAGTTGCTTTGCAGTATACAGTATTTGTATGGCTCAGATCTATTCAACTCTGGACACACCTATTCTATGTTCAGGAAGTAACCTGGTTTAACAGTAAATGAATGAATGGAAGAATGAATGAATGAATGATTGAATGAATGAATGAATAAAAAACACAATGGACACCACATAGATCCCACAATTTGTCTTGTATGACATCGTTGTCTATGAGTCTGAAATGTCTCAGACGTACAGTAAGGAGGGTGTGTCTTATAGAGGCCATCATTGTTGAAACGTGCATGAGTGACACAAAGGGCTTCACAGAGCACGAAGTGGACTCGTATTTCAGCCCTGAATGCATCTGAATACCTTGTAAGCTAACGGGCTTCTAGTACACAAATGAATATGAAATATGATCAATTAAGAAAACCTTTATTAGTCGTTATAATTTATATACCAGACATTAATAGTTAGTTAATTACCTTATCGAATGTTTTTATATAATGATGAGTAACCAACCAAAACATACGACTTGGGTTGCAAATTGGCGCTCGATCAGCATATTTCAGTATATGCACAGCGTACACATCAGGTTCAAATTGCATGAAATAATATTAGTAGTAAATATAAAACTTGCAGTGTGGCATGAGCTTGTGTAATATTATTAAACTAAACTGAGATTTGGTCTATGACGTCCATGGCTGCAGCTGTGGCACTGGTCTACGGTGAAGCTTTCAGTTCAGGTTGCTTTTTTGCAGTCTATAGCACGTGTAGTGATTTACTCTTTATATTGGAGTCATATCATCCTTAGTTTTCACATATGGATATTACTTATCAGCTAACATAATGGCAGTTATTGGGCTATTAGTAGACATTGAAGGTTTTTTCATGACCAAAGTGGAAGATTTTTTTATTTTATCAGATTCTGTGCTAATATCTGCAGGGTAATTTTGGTTGGATCTAGTGGATGTCCAACCATATCAAGCCTGTCTGTTCTTGTTAATAAAGGCTTTTCATATTATAAATTCTTTGTGCCCTATCCCAAAGCACAACAGCCAGCAGGTTTGTAATGATGGCTAGACTCGTTTAAGGTGAGAACAGGATTTCTCAGGTGACGTTTTGAGTTATGTCATGATGTAAATGAGGCTTGGCACAGACATGAACATTCAGGGGAAACATTATGTCTGGTAATCTTTTTTTGGCACTGGAGACTTTGGTCTGAAGTCTGATTTGAACTTGGAAGTGCTACTGAGAGTCACATTCAGAATAAACTCTGAAAGGTTGCAATGAGCTTGGATTCTACTGCTTTTGAAAAGCGACATTTTAACGCAGTAAACAATTCTGTTGTCATTTATAAATTTACTTTAGCTATATCTTTGCATTTATAACCTTTTCTGTGCCACTTGTGCACAAGTACAAAAGAAAAGCATTCTCTATCATCCAAAATCATGGCTTCGAATCACAGTTGATTCTACCTTTGCCAGGAGTCTAGGAAGCATGTTGGCTGTGCTATGACCTCAATCGTACGGGTACTAGCCAGTCATCGTCTGTACTTTATTCTGCCCTCAATGCTGCATGTGCAGGATTGAAAAAACCTGTGTCTCCCTCTTGATTTTTCAGTTTGGTTTTATTTGTACAAAAAAGCCATGAGAAACCAGTTCTTCGGAAGAGTTTTAGAGAGAGTGTTTTCATTGTTACAAATATATCATAGAATTTTCAGTTGAAATAAGTTATGTTACTATTTGTCCTTTATGGTTCTTAGAATTGGCCAAAATCTGCATCAGCGGATGAGACTTCTGAAAATCTGAAATTGGTATATCCCAAGAAAATTGCATTAGCTTCATCTCTAGATGTAATTCTACACTGATGCTTTAAACGAATTATTGATGTATATTTACCTCAAAATAGTAGAGTTATAAATTGTTAGAGATTTTGCAAGCCAATTTATCTGTATGTTGATTGATCATTGATTTGTCATCACTTCATAAACCTCAGTTTAAGCAGACTGTTCCAGTTTTCTCTGTTGAAAGTCAGAAATTACAACATTTATGACATTTAGTTGCATGACTTTAATGTTCTATTGCACAGACAGATGCAACAGAAGGTAACCTTTTGAATACGCAATAATCTTTCTCTATTTATGTTCAGTAAAATTCCCAGTCATGTGCAAGACACCAGGCTAAACTCCAAATGTCTTTATAATCACCAGATATTCTCACCACAGCAGTTAAAAAATAATTGCACTGTTGGTCTTGCCCAGTGCGCTACATGCACAGTAGAACGAGACTAAGATTCACATTTACACAGTATTAAGTAGTCTAAAAGTAAGATTTGATGAGACCATCTGGTGTGTAATTGCTGGCTAATTTATGCCTTGATTTCACATAAATTGTGACAGATTTTTAATGTATATATAAAATTGGTGCATTGATATTTTTCTTCTTTTGTAAAATTGGATCTTTTTATTATTTTTTTTATTTTTAGGGTTGCTCTGATGAGGGTGTTTGGGGCTGATCCCATGATCACAGAAATCTGAATTGGCTGATACCAATCTCCGATCACGGGTGTGTGGGCCATTTTAAATGTTCTATTTATTGTGTAGTATTGTTTGTTTATTTACAATTTATAACAGTGAAAATAACTATTTAAAGCTTTTATTTATTGGACGGCAACATGTGCAGCATATTCCATTCTCTTATTATTTCATGTAGATTGTAAAGATGCTGAAACCAATATGCTCAAGCTAAATTTTCCATTCTGTAACTAGCATCAAGGAGCTCTCACAAATACTTATGTAAAATGCGACTGTCCTACTATACTTGCTCGTTATAACCTGCGGCAAATGGAAAACTGCGTCAGTGAGTAACAAATCGAAACCAAACGTGTTTATTTAAACACAGACATCAGTAACTTTGTATTTGGCAAGGCAATCATGGCCACTTGTTATTAAGCAGGCATTTCTTTATAAATATCAAAATTTCTTCATTTTTAAGAGACAGTCTATTCTTCTTATCATCCAGAATGTGCGATCGTGCTGAATAGTCACTTACTGCGGTACGGTAAACCCGGGCGGCTTCGGCCAGAGCTGTGAATAGCTTTTTATTTCTCTCTTCATTATTATTTTTGTGATGGTGGTTTTAGTCTTTTTCCTCTCTGCAAAGTAAGGCTTTTTGAGTGCTTTGGTGGTTGAGTGAGGGGCGATGTACAAGCGTTAGCTGCTGTCTTTGTAAATACTATTCACAATGTGTTGTTCTTAATTGATCAATACGGTTTATGTTAAAGCTTTTGGCAGACCTTCTCCCACATGGATTTTGTATACTGCAAATCTGACGTCTTTTCATATTTGCAGACTTGTGACGGCATGTTGATGTGGCTGCCGACTTTTTTTTTTTTGCGTCTTCACAATAATATTGGGTTATGTCATCAGCCAGTTGAGAGACGACCGATCTGTAAAAAATTAAGTGATTATCGGCTAATTTAGGTCAGTGGCCGATTGATTGGAGCACTCTTAATCTTTTTATTTCAGACCCAATATTGCATTGAAACTAACAATAGGAGTTCAAATAGAACCAAAACACCACTTAACTTTTTGGAACCCCTTGGGGTCATCTCAAATCAGTAATCTATATAATTTGTGTACCAACCAGACCTATTGTTGCTTTAAAGATAGCAAAAACACTTAACGCTAATGCAAAAATAATTTTGCTGCTTGGCTGTAAAATTCATAGCTCTTGCTCTTGGTTTGGGGAAAAAATGTCATCTGCAGTACCCAGTCACTGTAAATATTTACTCTGTAATCGCTCACTCTATTATCTTTGAATGATTTATCATTCTGTTGTCTTGTTATTCTTTCTTTCAGATATCACCGTTTACAACCTGTTGTTCACGGCAGCATTCTGAAAAGAGCATGGTTGAAACTAGAGCAATGACGTGTTAACCTGTTGGTCCTATTTCCTCCTTCACTGGATTACTCATACTCTCTGGAGCGTGCTCACACACACACACACACACACACGCACACACGCACACACGCACACACGCACACACGCACACACACACACACACACACACCCCTAACTGTAAGCATGGCTCAGGTTGCATGACTGAAAATGCAACCTTCTCAGGCCCTTATGTAATACACGCCGGCATCAGTCTTGGAACAAACAACACACAAGGAAATCCCAAAAGTCTCCCAGCGGAAAGCTGGGCTTTGTTTGTACTTTATATTTTGTCTGCCGTTCTCATATCAGCATTTTTGGATTGTCTGCAGCTTTGTAGGTTATTTTACAGTCATTCCACTGATCTGAAGGAGCACTTTTGAGTTTCTGGTGTGTGTTCCTTTATTTTTTATTATTGTTATTATTTTTTTTTGTTCATTGTAGATACTTATGTTATTGTTTGTAGATTTAGGCAGAACCCTGGCTTGCATTTTTGCCTGCATCTTGCAGATCGGTTGTGGGGACTACAGCTAGACTGGTCCGTCACTGCCTTTGGCCTTTTGGCCTAGTAGCAGAATGCTTCGACTTGGTACAGAGAGACTCAAGCATATGCAGCATAACGAAGTGCAATATCTCTCATGTTGAAAGGCTGCAGAGGAGACATTTGTGTTTCCTGAGCTGGCAGAAAGAGCAACAGCTGGAAGCGATTTCTGTGCTGTACTGACGATGATATCTACTCCTTTATCTCTGTAAAAAGCAAAAACGGGAGACACTAAATCTATCACTGCCCTGGTGTTTTGCTTTTCTTACCTTATTTTGCCTCATTTTTCAGGTTTGATTTTCTCCTTTCATCAGGTCGATTTTTGTTTTAAAGCGAAACAGAGATTTGGAAAGCTTTTAATAATTCTCATAGCCCAAACTACATTATTTCAGTGTAAAACTTGTATTAACTTTAAAACCCACATCTCGAATATTTTATCCTCTACCTCTTAAGTTGTAAAACCAAAAGTTTTCAATAGCACCACTCATTTATGTTTACTAAAGTTCAGCCTCACAGAACACTAATTCAGCATTTGTTTCTCATCGCTTTTATGTTGCTTTTACCAAAAAAAGAAAAGTTTAGCCATATTCTTTTGTTACTGGATTGCTTTTTATTGTTGTTTCTATTTTAAGTTGAAAGTTATTTTTTAAATGACCAAAATGGCATTTAGAGTTTAAAACAAAGGAAACCAAGAAAAATTGTGAACTTTTCTCAGACAAACCATTCATGAAGGATTTTTTCCTTTGCTGTGCTCAAAGGGTCAGGAAACAATTGATGGCTGTATCACTGTTCAGGCCTCCTGGGTGTTGTGTGCTACAGTAGTGTGCAGAAAGCCTGAATCTTGCACTTTTTATGCAATTTTTAAAAAATATAATTTGTTACTTATTTTATTTGATGCTTTTAGTTATAACTATGCAGACAATCTTTTATTTCTTTATCTTAAGTCAAGGGGGAGAAGAACTGTTACTACTCCCATAATTTAACCCGTTTCCTAAACACACACGCGCACACGCATACCTTCAAAAGGGTGGTTTCTCGGTGACGGCTCCTGCTGGTGCGTCCTGGGTAATGCCGAGTAGCAGTAAGAGTGGGGGTTTGTCTGACCCCGCCTCCCCTCCTCACCCTACTGTTCCATCTCGCCCCCTCCGGCCCAGTCGCTACGTTCCAGTGTCTGCAGCCACAGCCTTCCTGGTGGGAGCAACTACGCTCTTCTTCTGCTTCACGTGAGTATGAGTACATGCATTCTAACATTAATATTTTATAGATGCAGCCAAGTTGTAGATCAAAGAAACATCTTTAAAAAAATTTGGAATGAAGTATACATGACTAAAAAGAGCTTGGCCTACAATCTGAGACTCAAACTGTACTTCTGATAATTACTTATAACATTACCCATAATACTTGCCACTGCTGAGGGATATGAGTGAGGGATAAGTTAACAGTTACTTCTATGATGCATAATATGCATCACAGTATAAATGTGTAAAAGTATGTATAAATGCAGTTTTTTTTTTCTCAACAAAAAAGTGGGTTAAATAACAAATGCTTTTTGACTTACAATAGGCATTTGACTATTGATGGGATGATCATCAATTATAGTTGATGATCAGTTGATTTCCTGTGCATTTCTAAAAGTGATAAATTTTTAACAATTAAAATTAACTGCCGATAACGGATGTTAAAATTATTTTGTTTTTCTTCTGCATACCAGAGCAACTGCTGCATGCGCGTTTTGGACCCCCATATAATGCAGATAACTTCTCACAGTAGAATTTGTACTAAATACACCATAACTTTGAAAGATCAGTCAATGTGCAGAGCAGGTACTTTTATAATGGAGACCTATGATAATGTACTTACATGAACTGCAGTTTAGAATTTTTTTTATTTGACTGACAAGCCTTCTAAGGATCATTGTACTGTACTGATTATTAACTGATCATCACTTGGTTTTCCCAAAACAATGATCAGTTATGGAGAAGGAATCGTACAACATGTCACTGGCCTAGGAAAAGATAAAAAGTCAAAGTGTGCTTTAAAGTGCATAGTTGAACATGCTGACAATCAACTGCAAGTCTGCCATCTTGTGGTGAACAAGTTAATAGAGATGTGAATTATCAAATATTAATTATTATCAAAGAGCATCAGTTATTTTAATACATTTTAATGGGTTTGGTTCTTGAATTTATTAATGGTTAATCATTAATACTGTATCTCTAATGTGCATCATTAAAAAGCCAGCATATAACAATAAATATGGTGTAAACTCAACCCTAGCCTCAGAATCAGGAATTACATGGCCAAATATGTCCCCGCACTTGTTGTGACTTGTTGTCTGACTTGATATTTTATATTGATTTAATTCACCCCTTGTCATTGTTCACTTTATTTCTCAGGTGCCCGTGGCTTACGGAGACTTTCTCAGTTGCCATACCAATATATAATGGCGTCATCTTCCTTTTTGTGTTGGCCAACTTCTGTATGGCCACCTTCATGGACCCAGGCATCTTCCCCAGAGGTAGCCAACAACGTCAGCATGAAATCTGATCTTTGTGCCTTTTGTGTTGTTGGTGTTCTTGATCTACATTTACTGCACAGTTCACAAAGTCATCATGTGTCAATTGATGTCTGCTTTTTTCTAGTCATTTTTAAGGTTCTGATAAATGTTGGTACATGTGTCAATTGCTTGAATCTAACATTGGTACCCTAGTATCATTGTCAGTAGACAGTTAGACCAGAATGTTGTTGAAATCTTAGTATTTGAGTGAATATAATGTTCTGTAACTTTTGTGTTACAGCCGAGGAAGATGAGGATAAGGAGGATGATTTCCGAGCACCGCTCTATAAGACGGTGGAGATTCGGGGCATACAAGTGCGCATGAAGTGGTGCTCAACCTGCCGGTTCTACAGACCACCTCGCTGCTCACATTGCTCAGTGTGTGACAACTGTGTGGAGGTATAAATCCATCCAAGTACACATAATTCAAAGCAGGAGCTTAATGAAGTTCCCCTCTGTTAGCTTTGAGGTAAATGTTATGTTATAGCTGTTCTATCTGACTGTTTTGTAAGACTGGTCTTAGTCACCTTCCATTTGAGTAATTCAAATTGGGCGCAAATAATCTGCTGCCAGATTGTCGTGGTGGTAATGTTGTTAGGGCTGTCTGTTGAAACCACTGTCATTTCAGGGCTCTGTCATTTTCCATATGCTTGTGTATGTTTGTCTCAGATTCTATGCTCTGAAATTGAATGATACGGAAAATACATACTTCTTTTCTCCCAATGCTTCATCTCATCTTGCAGGATTTTGATCACCATTGTCCGTGGGTGAACAACTGTATAGGTAGGAGAAACTACCGCTACTTTTTCCTGTTCCTGCTCTCTCTGACAACTCACATCATGGGTGTCTTCGGCTTTGGGCTGCTCTTCATCCTGTACCACACACAGCAGCTTGACCGAGTGCACTCAGCCGTCACGTATCCTTTAGGAGTGATTAGTGGGGGTGTGTGTATGGTGAATGATGGATTCACAATATCTTTTTACAATATCTTCAATTCTGTTTAGTTTTTCATTTTAATACAGTGTGATGCTTGCTTATTTATTTATTTTTTGCTTGTTTGTATTGGTTTGCTATTTATACTGTTTATACTTACCATGGCTCCTACCATTAATATAGCATTTGATGCTTAACATAACATTACAAATTAATCAAATAACTAACTGGGTTTCTGCTCAGTTGTGTCCCTTGACTCCTTTTTTCTCTCAGTATGGGCGTTATGTGTGTAGCTGGGCTTTTCTTCATCCCAGTAGCAGGCCTTACTGGTTTCCATATTGTACTGGTAGCAAGAGGCAGAACCACTAATGAGCAGGTGTGTGTGAGAGGGAGAGAGACAGTGTTGATGCTTATTCTAATCTGTGTACAATAGTTTTATAGCTCTTGTGTATGATTTCCACTGACCCATTCTCCTTCAGATTATAACCAAGTTCCATTAGTTTATCCAGTTTCTCCTTGCTTCTGTGTAATTTTAGATTTTTTCTAATCCTTATGAATTTGCTTCTTTCTTTTTAGGTGACAGGAAAGTTCAGAGGAGGAGTGAATCCCTTCACTAATGGCTGTTGGAGAAACGTGACCCGTGTTCTCTGCAGTTCCCAGGCACCCAGGCATGGACCATGATTTCTCTTGATATTCTACCTGTGTTCTGGACAGATGTTATGCTTTGCCTTTGTGATGTAAAAACTTCAGTGAATAGGCTTTCAAATGTATTTCCTGTAAGAGCAAGATTGTCATTACATAGACGCAAGTTTTCAACACGAAATGCTCTCAAGGTTTTTGAACATGAGACCATCACACCCATGTGAGCTCTTTTTAAGTCTTGCTCTTGGGGCGGTTGTCGGCCTGTCATAACTTTGCACTTTTCATTATTTGTATTCAACCCGAGTTCATCCTGAGACACTTTCCCTTATCCTTCCCAGGTATGTGGGCAGGAAGAAGAAGGCACAAACAGTGTCTGTTCAGCCCCCTTTCTTGAGACCGCAAATCTCGGAGGCCCAGCTAGCAGCCAAGGTGCTCGACAATGGTATCCATGGAGATCTACACCGGGTAGGCCATCTTCCCATATACATACATATGTCCACACATGCATACAAGCACTGCTATTTCTATCTGTTAACTAGCAAATTACTCGGGAAAGGTGCATTACGGGGGGGGAGCTCAATGTAGGGCACACTCATAATTATGGGTAATTTAAATTTGTTGGTGCTCTGCTGTCAGTGTCGTCTTAGATGTAATTCACTTGTCATTTTGTTTTCTTGCACTCTTTCTCTGGTTGTGTCTCTCTCAGTCTAAGAGTAGTTTAGAGATGATGGAGAGTCAGTCTGCTGATGCTGAGCCTCCTCCTCCTCCCAAACCAGAGCTTAGATACCCTGGACTGTCACGAGGACCCGCTGAAGGTAAATGGCCACACTATAATAATTGACTTTCTTTCTTTTTCTTCAACTAGTTGTTATTTACCTTATTAGGCTTAGTAATTGTGCTGGAGTTGGACTTTTGTATTGTGCATAACAGCTTGCTAAGCAGAAGCTGGAATTACAATAAACAATGTGACAAAAAATTTTTAATGCTATAAGAAAAAGAGGCTTTTTTTGTCACGTATACTGTGCTGTACATTACAGCTCAGTGGAAACATTTTTGTCAATGTCACAGGTTGTTTTAGTTGGAGCACAGGGTCAGCCATGATCAGTCAGCCCTGGAGAAAAAAAGGTTAATGAATAAATGAATTCAATGAATCAGTCAGTGAGTGAATTTAGGCAGAAACTGTTATTAGGGACAAGCCTTTTTACGTAATTACTGTTTGTGGCAGCACACAAGGCTAAACCACTGCCGTTTTATCATAATTAAACAGCTATTTCATATCCTTATCAATTATTGTTGTATTTGTTTTCTCTGATCCATATTTTCTGTGTTCTTAGCTGTGTTTTGTTTAATTGACTATACAGTGCCCTCCATAATTATTGGCACCCCTGGTTAAGATGTGTTTAAAGCCTTAAAATAAATTCAGTTTTTATTGCAGAAGCATATTGTCACACTGAAAATTGTAGAAAAATATAACGTGAATTTTAAGGGGAAATAAAAATCCCTGACTAACAAATAATTATTTTTCATAAAATAACCTGTTCCACAATTATTGGCAACCCTAACAATTCCTAGAAAATAAATGTAATTGAAGTATTTGTCATTTCTACAGTAGTTTACAAAGTTGATCAGAGTATCTAGGAACATTTAATTAGTAATTTATCACTTCCTGCTTCCCCGGGGTATAAATATGATGTGACACAGAGGCCATTTCTCTTATCCACTCTTCAACATGGGAAAGACAAAGGAACACACCATTCAAGTAAGGCAGATGTGTGTTGACCTTCACAAGTCAGGCAATGGGTACAAGAAAATAGTCACCCGCCTGCACCTGCCCATATCTACTGTGAGTGGAATCATTAAGAAGTTTTTAAAAACTGGCACAGTAGTAAACAAGCCAGGACAAGGACATAAGTTTATTTTGCCTCCACGCACAGTGAGGAGGATGGTAAGAGAAATAAAAAATTATCCAAAGCTCACAGTTAAAGAACTGAAACAAATTATAGCATCTTGGGGTCACAAAGTCTCCAAAACAACCATCAGATGCTATCTACATGCCAACAAGCTCGTTGCAATCTCATGCAAGGAAAAAACCTTTTCTCAGTCAAAATCATAAATGCAAACGCTTGGAGTTTGCTAAGCGGTACTGGGGCTTCAACTGGGACCGTGTTCTTTGGTCAGATGAGACCAAGATAGAGCTTTTTGGCAACAAACACTCTAAGTGAGTATGGCGGAACTCAAAAGATGAGTCTGCAGAAAATCACCTCATGCCCACTGTGAAGTATGGGGGAGCATCGGTGATGCTGTGGGGCTGTTTCTCTTCCAGAGGCCCTGGGAACCTTGTTAGGGTGCATGACATCATGAATGCTTTGAAATACCAGGACATTTTAAAGCAAAATCTGGTGGCCTCCGCCTGAAAGCTGAAGATGGGTTGTCACTGGGTCTTTCAGCAAGATAATGACCCAAAACATGTGGCCAAATCTACCAGGAATGGTTCACCACACACAGAATCCAGCTCCTCCCATGGCCATCTCAGTCCCCAGACCTCAACCCCATTGAAAACCTGTGGAGTGAGCTGAAGAGGAGAGTGCAGAGGAGTCAGGTCACTGGATGATTTAGAGACATTGTGCAAAGAAGAATGGTCAAAGACACCTCTTTCTGTGTTCTCTAATCTTGTGAAACATTATAGGAGAAGATTAGGTGCTGTTTTGTTGGCAAAAGGGGGTTGTACAAAGTATTAAACGTCAGGGGTGCTAATAATTGTGGCACCCATGATTTGATGTAAAATAATTATTTCTTAATGTGGGATTTTTTTCCCATTGAATACATGCACTTAAATTAAAAGTTTGAATTTCCTCTTTTTTTTTCTATGTTCTTTAGAAGAAAACTGAATTTTAACCAGGGGTGCCAATAATTATGGATTGCACTCCATATATAATGTTGCAACATACAGGAGTTTGTTTGATTCTGCAGATTTTTCTGTTGCCTACTGATGAGGGTTATACAATCAAAATTAGAGCGCTGACATTTATCCACTTCTGTATAATTTTTGCGTTCTAGCTCATCATTGCAGTTAGCATCTGAAGCTGATGGCATTGAAATGAAATAGATTGCATAAAAATGTAAAAAACTGACATTGACACTATATTTCTACGTATATATACAAATTCAGCAAACTCAAAATTAAAAGTCATATCAATATTCGTTATTGTTAAATGCTATACAGGTTTTTCTGCTACCACAATCTAGCTTGAGAAAACATTTCAAAGCATTAAACATCCTTTCACATAAAGTTTCCTGAAGCCTGTGTATTGTGAATTCTCTCAAATTGGAAGAAGGACAAGGTTTTATGTTTGTTTGTCTCTTAACATTCACACTGCTATGTTTTTCAGAGAGCAGTCTGTTAAATAAAACTCCTCCAACTCCCACCATGTACAAATACCGACCTACATACAGCAGCCCAGGAAAGAACCACACCGCTCTGACACACGCCTATGCCAACCAGGTAAACTGTATACTAATGTGTATGACTTTTTTTGTGTGTGTGTGTGTGTGTGTGTGTGCATTCATGTCAGCTGTTTCTGTACCGTGTTTGTCAGTGTTGTCTTGCCCTTTTTGTTCCGTTTTTAATTCTTTCTCATACATGATCTTTTATTTTTCTTTTGATTTGATTGACCCAGTGGCTTTCACTTGAACAGTATCAGTAAGTCATCACTGTACACCATCTTTTTTTTGTTTGTCTGTGCAGTTGTCTCTGTGTGTGTGTGTGTGTGTGTGTGTGTGTGTGTATTAGTATTAGTCTTTTTCCTAGTATAACCTGGCAAATTCAGCATTTTGTGTTTAAGAGCTTGTTAATGTTAGGCTCTTAAGACTAGCCTAATTTATGCTTCTATTCACATCATTTGTTTCTCAGAGGAGTTAATGTAGTGGTGGACAAATTCAAAATTTACTTTTTAGCCCACAGAGTGCGGATATGTCCCAGTGGACGTCTTGTGTTTTGGTTAGTGTAAATAAAAAAAAAAAGGTGATGTGTGACAAACTAGTTTGCTAGTTAAATGTGTTAATACGGAATAAGAGGAACAATTGAATGCAAATCATCATGCTCATCGTCCAACATAATGTTAAGATTCAATTGTTTGTCACCTTACGCACAATGTTTCCCTCATATCCCTGAGCGCAGGGTCAGCCAGGATAAAGCGACCCTGGAGCAGATAGGGTTATGGTAGATAAGGACTTAAACCTTGACCTTCCAATAAGTAACCCAGAGCCTTAACCACCTGATCCAACGGTGTATTAGGCAGGAGAATTGTATGATGCCTTTGAATTTCAGTTTAGGTTTTCTAAGTTTCCTCAGTGTTTCATGATAAACACACGGCCATGTAAAAAAAAAATGCTTGTCCCAGGTGCCTGCATGTTGTCCCTTTCTTCATTTTATTTTTAGTAATACAAACACATATTGGTGTGTGGTGTTTGTGTTTGAATATGCACATTTGCATCTTTCATACATTTTTGCATCTAGATATTAGGTTTATTCTTATTGAAGATGTACGTTATTGTATTTTTTTTTTTGTAAAATGTATTGTTATTGCAATTTATGAGCTTTCTGCTGTGTTTAATGTGGATATCAGAGTTTCCTTTTATTCCACTAGGACTTAAAACTACAAGAGACCATGTTTACTTTACTGTGACTGAAGGGTTCAGGGACTACAACTTTTTGGGAATGGTGGGTGCGTAAACCCTAATAGAGACTGACAGGAGCATAGGCCTCATCTCTTTCCCAAGGACAAGAGAAACCCACTCTACCAAAGAAAGTTCTATACATTTCCGTATAATATCAATAAAGAGCTGTTTACGAGATGTTTCACTGCCCTGATTCAGAGATGCTTCAACTGACTCTGGGATATCACACTATAATAAATCTCATGATCTTAATAAATACTAAATTAAACTGGGATGAATCTTCACATCTCTGATTATTTAGCGATCACTCCACTGTGCTAAACTGTTACGTTTTATTAACTTTAAAGTTAGAGGTGAGATGTGATCTGTCGTGATTTGTTTAAGCGGTTTTACCACCCTACTTCTCACATCTTGAATGATATCCATTAAGCAAAATTAAGGATTTTTTTTGTTTACACTTGCTGCATTAACCTTTTAAAGGATTAACAAATGATTGACCTCAATTTCATTTTACCTCTGACACCCTCAAACACCGATTATCCCCATCTGTTGTTTTCGCATAGCTATGAGAGAAAACACAATGTGTGTGTGGGAGAGAGAGAGAGAATTGGGAGAGAGATGCATAACACTACATTTATCATATTTCATTGGCCTTTTTATCTGCCTGCATACTGGCTCCAACATAAGACACCGAAAATGTGAAAGGCAAGGCCGGACATAATTTTTACCTGGTGTCTTATTTTTATCAGAGGTATTTATTTTGTAAGTGCTGGACAAGATGTAGTTTATTATGATGAAAAAATAATGCAATTATTGCATTCTAGCAGAGCCTTGGATTTTGCTAATGATTTCTAGCCATATCAAAATGTAACATGACTATTTTTTTTCTGTATAACCCTCAGTGATTGTTGTGCATGAATGGGATTTGAGCCACAGATTTTGTAGGTGTGGGGGATTCAAATGTCTAATACTGCAATCTCAGCAAGTTTACTCTTGCTCTTTAATAAGTCATTTACAACGGCTGTGCATATAACTATGTACACGCCAGATCTATCTATCTAAAAAAAAAAATTTGTTTAATTAAATTACTTAAATGCGTAATGTGTAATTTAACCTCATCAGCAGGTCACTATTGATTTAGAGTGTTTTAGTATAATTGAATTCTTGTTCATCCTGCAGTTTTATGCTTCACCTACTTTTCCTGTGTCAGTGCTGATACTGTCTTCGACGTTAGTATTCGACAAGTATTTTTTGTTTTTAATAGCTTTTCTCTGCGCCCCCTTCTCTCTCTCTCTCTCTCTCTCTCTCTCTCTCTCTCTCTGTCTGTTTGTCTGTGTTGTTACGCTCTTGCTTTTGCTCTCTCTTTCTCTCTCTTTAGATGAGTCGTGGGGACAGTCTGAAGGAGTCCTCTTCCTCTCTCCTCCAGTCCAGTCAGCAGCCGGGTTTCCGCTCTGAGCCCAGTCTGGATGGCCGTGATGGAGGAGGAGGAGAGCGCGTGGGTGCTGAGCGACCCTCCGGGGGCCAAGGGGCACCAGCCCCTGGAATCTCTGCCTATCCCTTCGGGGGGCGCTCTTACCCCTCCTTCTCCGACCCCACTGTGCTCTCCGGAGCTGCTTCTCGCTCCTCCAGCGTGCGTTCCACCTCCCACAATGCACCACCCTCTGAAGTCTCCAGCTACAAGAGTTCAGCCAATCAAACGCCTCCACCCCGCAATGGTAGCTTGTCTTACGACAGCCTTCTAACGCCATCCGAAAGTCAAAATTTCGATTCCACGTCCCCCAACCCCCCGCTTGGCTACACCTCCCCATTTCTATCTGCACAGATCGCCCAGCAGCGAGAGGAGGAGCTTCACCAGCCCTCCTCCTCCAGCTCTGCACTGCTTGCTTCGCCTCACCGTGGCACTGCCTACCTGCGTGGCTCCGCCTCCCCTCCACCATTACCTGACCGAGAACGTGAAAGGCTGCTTCATGATGCACAGCCCCGTCAGCACCATCACCACCACCACCATCACCACCAGCATCGGCCGCCTCGCTTTTCCCGCCCTCCGCTGTTGTCTGATTCAGGCCTGCCAAGGCCCACTAATCCGTACCGCACACGCTCCACAGATGCTCCACTGCCCCCCTCTACACACCCACCACGTGCAGGTCACCCGCCTTTGGGCAAGTCTCTGTCTTACTCGAGTGCCGCAGCCGCTGAAATGCAGTACCGTCTTGTGCGTAAAGCCTCCGCCTCCACCTCGGCTGGGGCAGGGGGCATCCAGGCGCCCAAGTGAGTAACAACCTCTGCCTTCAACGCTCCACGCTGCCTCCTGCTGCCTTCTTCCTCCTTCTACTCCTCCTCCTCCTCCCAGACTCTCGTGAGTGGACCTCTCACTTTCTTTCGGCCTTTTCTGTCCCTCTTCCCATCTTTTGGTTTCCTCCCAAGCTTGTGCCATTGTTGGGTTAGTTCTACTTTGCTTGCTCAGCAATCCGACATGCTTGCATGTGGTGTGTGTTTTGTGGTGTTTTGGTTTTATTCTCTCAGGTAAGGAAATGGCAACAGTCCTCGATGCTTTGATTCCTGTGGGTTTTATTTTGTTGGTTTATAGGCATTTGTTGTGTTTTTTTTTTTGTTTTTTTGCATGTTACATTGACACTTTTCGTACGCTGAAAGACTAGCATAAAGATGGACATTTTGTAAACCAGCTAAAACCCATCAACTTTTCTCTCTCTTTCTCTGCCACTCAGGGACGAGATTCAGATGAAATCTTATAGTCGGACAAACGGGCAGCCTAAATCACCTCTTCCACAGTCTCCTTCTTCGACCCCGTCTTCCCCGTCTCATCCAGTCAGTGTCTCCGCACGACCAGGACATGCCTATCCCAGTGTTGGCTTATCTCAGAGCCCTGTTCACAAGCCTGGAGGTGGGGTGAAGAAGGTGACTGGTGTCGGAGGGACTACTTACGAGATATCAGTTTGAGTGATAGGCAGCCGTTTGACCAGACCCATGTCAACAGCTGAGCCATGGACCTGCCTCCTCTATCCACATTGTTCAGGGTAGAGATTCACTACACTGTTGGAAATGTCTTGAACATGACAGACGTTTATTACAAAAATTGGAGTGAATGAAGAACTTCAGTTCCGTGCTTTACATTTATAAAAGGGCAGAGTTTGGGAAAGCTGACCTCCTGATGTGTGGTCAGATAAGACATTTTGGAGGAGGGGGAGGAGAGGTGCTTGTACAATTCCTGGACTTCATGACTCGCCCTTAACGAGGAGGCGTGACACCCGAGTACGGCAGATGATGGACTGCCTTGAAAAAGCAAAATTAATAAAAAGGTTGCATTATGTCAGCTGTGTAAATCATAGAGTGTATGTTGTGTAAAGAGGAGAAAAACATTCAATATTTCCCAGGGGTTTTCTCCAAATGTTCGGACCTAAATCAGCAAGTTTACGGCATATTGTTGCCAATTTGGACCACTGTGATTGGCTCATGACCATTCGACTTCAGTGCATTAACCAATCAGAGAAGTAATAATGGCTAATGAAATGGTCTAAATTGTTTATTGAGATGATCCATTTTAGAAAAGTGTTTTCAAGCAACGGATGTGGAAATCAGTGAGATGTTTTTATTTAATTTTTCAATATTATTTTATATGAATTTATAAATAGCTATTGATATGATTAAGCATTTCAAGAGTGACTGAGTTGGCGCAGGATTTAGACAGGTGCTATGATCCTCACATTATGTATGAAGATCAGAGAATCTCCTCTAAACATGCGTTACTCAAATGCACTTTTTTTTTTTAAACTAATGCTGATGAGATTTGTATCCATTTTGGGTTTTTAATCAGTCTAATGGGTGGGGAGGGAGACTTGATTTATTTTGAATGATGGATTCAACAAACACTCAGTGGCTGGGTTTGGGTCTCTGGGTAAAGGCGAGGCTCAGAGGCAGCCAGGTAATGCTATTTAACACTCAGCCCACGAGATGTAGCATCTGAGTACATGACACACAGGTGAGCACATTTTGTGGGATTTATTTTCCTTGTAAAGTTTGTCTGTGAGATAATGTCTGCTTTGGGTTATCAGATCCTATTGAAGAGACTCTCTCCAGTGCCCTTGTCTAGCTGACTAAGTGTAGATGTTTGCTGGCCAGAGCGTTGGGAAACCAGTGCACTTGGATTGGATTGTTAAAACAGTCAGCAAGTGACTGCTGTAGTTATGAAATATAAAATGCCTTTTTTATTATTTAATTTTTACTTTACAAAAAAAAAAGTGGGTATTTTGCAAGTTTTGTGTTTCAGTGATTCCTCAAAATGTTGGTGGCTTTGGAGTGAAATGTAGCTCATGTTTGTCCAATCAGATGGAGAAAGTTTTGACAGCCACAACAGCTAGTCAGTTCCATATGAGAATAATAATAAATAAAAAAAACAGGAAATATTTGTCATCTGGATCAGTATGTTGGAAGATCAGGAAGGAAATGGTGTACTGTATAGCTGTGTGAATGTGAGAGTGTGTGTCTGTGTGGGTGAATGTGGTGGAGCATTGTTAATAAACACTTTATAAACTATTATGGATTAGACTGAATTGCTAATTTATTTCAAATATATCAGTTTTGTCATCTGACCAGTGGTAGGATTACCACTGGTCAGACACACATGTAACAAACATAGTTACTGTTCAACACAAAATACTTGACAAGATTTGAACATGGTGTGTTTTTATTTTACAACACTTTTCAAGTCATGTAATTTAAGGTAATCAAGGTAATTCAACTGACAGATCATGCTCATGATCACTTTACCATTAAACTATAATGATCTATAATGACCCTGATCTTTACCAATTCTGAAGAATACACTGCCCGGCCAAAAAAGTCACCATCCAGATTTAACCAAGCAAATGGGCAAAAGACTTCCATTGGATAATTACTGCAGTAATTAATGTCTCACCTGGCAACAAGTTATTTAAACCTAACTGATGCAGTGAGTAGTTTCTCATCTCTTAAAACTGTGGTTAGAAGACACATCCTGTGGTCATGGCAAAGATGTTGGTCTGTTTCAGTAGAGTGAAATTATTGGCCTGCATCAAGAAAAGAAAATAACTAAGGAGATTGCTGAAACTATTAAAATTGGGTTAAGAAATGTATAACGCCTTATTAACATCTGAAAGAATGGAACCGTCATCTTCGAGGAAGAAATGTGGTTGGTAGTTAATTTCAACCAACTACACACACACAAAAAAAAAAAAAAACAGGCAAAGAAATTTGATCGCAATTTTTTATTGTTGTTTTCACTATGACCAAAAAAAAAGTAATTTTGAGAGTTCTACATTCTTTGCGACATCATTCCCATATTCTTGTGGTGATAAAATTTGACCCTTTATAAAAGTAATGAAAACTTCCCTTCTACTTGTCATGAAAACCCAAATGCACAGTTTGAAGTCTGAAGCCTCCCTGTTAACACATACCAGCAAGCCTTCCAAGCAAGTCCTTGACCTAGTCGGTGTTGCCTATTCTGATACAAACATCAGTAAAACACACAGCTACCAGTGATAATGGTAAAGTAATGGTAAACAGCTAAAGTAATAGTGAAAGTAATAGCTGTTTAGTCCCAGTCTCTTTACATTGTGCATGTGGAAATGCTGTGTAATGATACAGCCCCCATGCCTAGTGTACAAACCTTTGGAGACCGTGTTGTGATCTGGGGTTGCTTCAGTTGGTCAAGTTTAGATTTAGCAAGGTTATGTGCCCAAAACGTGGTCAGCTGACTACCTGAATATACTGAATGACCAGGTTTTTCCAGTAATAGATTTATTTCTTCCCTGAGCATACTCTAAGGTGACGATACCAGGGTTCTTCGGGCTCAAACTGTAAAACAAAAAGCATGAGACATTACATTCACACATGGATTGGCCACCGCAGAGTACCTACTTTAACAGATTTCTCCAAGATCTTGGAGAGAAACATGAAATTAAATAAGATTATCGAAATGATGCCAAGGCTATAATCAAAGCCATCTAGGTCACCAATGGGGACAATTATCTTAATAAATCCTCAATTATTATTCATATATTCAAGCACACATTTTCATAAGCTGTTTTTGATTCTGGCACAGCTGGGAGGTGGTTGTTTATGTAGTGTCTCATTTTTGCCAACCACTCCGTATGTTTGTTTTTATTTTATTTTTATTTTTTTGTGTGTGTGCGTGTGTTTTAAACTGTTGCATCAGATCACAAAATGTATCTTATGAATGCCATGAAACAGCTGTGGTGCTTTTCCTTGAGGTTAGTTTCCATGTCCTTCCTGAGGTGTCTCACCTCTTTGTAACAATTTCTTGCACTGATCTTTTAAATGTCAGAATCTCTTTCCAAACTTTGTTGTGAAGAACAGGTAGGCAAAACTGATTTTTAATTAATTGATTAGTTCATTGTATTTTTTATTTGTTTGTTTTAAAATATATATTGTTGTACTTCCCAAAATAAATCCCAAAATAATTTATTTTAACTACTCGTTTCCAAAAGGTAGGGGAATCATGTTTGCTAAATTACACTCATCACTTGAATGAATATCAGGAGGCATTCATCTATAGGCTACATATAATAAAACTGTAAAGTTGGCGTGTCTGTACATTGAAGATATTTGCGAAAAACTTAATTTAGGGGTGACGTAAGATGAGTAATACAACGCCTCAGGAATTCAATATATTGTCAGTCTGTACACGTATTACGTAAAAACTACTACTTTGGTTTATTCCAAAATTCTAAATTAAAAAAAGCGCTTACACGTGAGCAGTTAAATTCCAAGCTCACAGCTTTCCGACGCAAGGAAGGCGTTGGTGTGCAGTATACTGTAAAGCAATACTCAGATAAGGTTGCCCTCTGGCGGACTGGAGGTCTTATTGCAGTTGAAGATGTTAACGCCTAGGTTTGGAATTATTACAAATTAGCTCAGGAAGTAAAACTTGCCCCACATACATTTTAAATGCTAATGTTTTGATTCTTTCTTTAGCTAATCTGTGATCTAGGGTTCACAAACCTTACCACAATTATATATGTGGAAATCCCAATACCAGCCCCTTCAGACTGATTATGTTCATTTGCATTCAGGGAAAAAGGTGACAAGTATGTTAATAATTTTGAAAGATCAAAAGAGAGAGATTGTGGTCTCTCCTCATTTTGTGAGCAAAGATATTCTACAAATGATATTCAAGACAAACAAGCACTTGTGATGAAATATCTCATGAATGAGGGTGTAAAACCAATTGATATTTACAGAAGACTTCAAGCACAGTATGCTGAGGAGACTCTTAGCTGCAGGAAAACATTTGAATGATGCAAACATTTTAAAGGCACTATGTCCGTGAACATGGCATTTGATCCTGGAGCCATGAACATTTAGCAAGACTGCAGTGCTCACGGTCATACAGACAACCTGTCGAAGAATCGTGGGAATGTACACACAATTGCCTCAAGACTACTTGCACATTGCAGGAAGTTATCTTGGAGTTAATGCCACAACCCCTGTACGGTTCTAACCTTGCTCCAAGCCATTTTCATGTTTGTGCCATTAAAGGAGTTCCTGGGAGGCCAGCATTCATAAAGTAGGCAGTTCCAGCATACTGATAAAACTTAATACCTTGATGGTATCCAAGCAGTAGTGAAACACTGGAATGTGTACATTAGCGTAGCGTAGAGTTTATAATATAGAGTCTCATAACTGTTATTCTGCACAATTAAAAGTCCACACTAATTTTAGGAGAGACAAAAAAATAATGGATTTGAACTTTTTTTTATTTAGGTATTTTTCATTTTAATATCAACATTCCTTCCAAACTACTCAAAGCACACAACATCACGTCCATTTGCAATCGAGTTAATCACTAAACAGGAATTGTGGTTTGGAATAACGTCAGAATCAGTTGGTCACTTGGGTGCATGCAGACGACACTCCTTTCTGTGGGCAACCTTACTTGTTAGATCCCACATAAAGCGTGGGTAGGCAGGTCTGCACTGACTGAGGGATGACCCGAAGGAAGCAGAATGCAGTGATGGATTTGTTTTGTAAAAAAAGCCAAACATCCCACACGCTTTCTTTTTTCCACGAGATGGAAAACAGAGCTGGAATTATCAGGATAATAACAAAATATATTTAGGGCCATGCAGCTTCAGCAAATGGATGCTAGAATGAAAGACATCTCTGCTCAAACATCAAGGCTTTAAAAATATCAAATAGCATATGATGCTTTGGTCATTCTTAATACAGAGCTGATGAACCAACACTGACAGCACTACCCCAGTGTCTAGAATTCATAAAAAAAGTGATACTTCACTATTTTGATACCAAACGAGTGGCAAACAAGATCAAAACTAAATATCTAAGGAAGAAAGTAGGAATGAGTTATCAAAAAAGGAATGAAAATTAGAATTCAATCAGTAGTCAGTAATCATTTAAAAGCAGCTATCTACAAAATATATAAATTAATCAAGAGCGATCATTAACTCATTAGAGGTAGGAGGCATGAAAATGGTAATTGCCTTAAAAAAAACAAAAACAAATGCAAGTATACCACCAACAGGCACAATGTCTCATTTATCTCCTTAATGATGGCTGTGGGCAGCTAAGGGTTCTCAAACAGCATCATTCTGTGCTTTTTCAATTCCATTCATTTAGGTATTAGTTTTTAATAATAGCTGGTACTGAGGGAAAAAAAAAAAATCGAAATAGTTTTTTTCCCACAAAACTCTGGGCACTGCATGTCACTCTGAGCATTTGTGTAAACCCATCCTGTTCCACGATGATGTCCCAATGTTATCTACTCATTCTATTTATCCTTCTTGCTCTCAATCTCTGCGACGTCTGTTTCGGGTTCCTCCTCCTCAGGCACAGCGGGGAACTGTGACTCGCTGGGCTTCTCATTCCGCTCTCCTTTTGTCTTATTCAGTTTCTTCGATTTTTGATACAGCTCGTTCAAATTGAACTCTCTGATGATGTTCTCCTGAAAATGAGGAGTGTTCAGGGTAAATATGGTGCACTATTTCTACAGCACAGTATGTGAGGGCAGTGACCAGCTTATTGGATCTTATCACAATACCTAGGAGCTGACTTGATTTGTAGTGGGATTCTGTAAGCATCCATTTTATTAATATCCTGATTCAATATTTAACTTTTTAAAGATTTCGTTAAAGTTCTAAACAAACCGAGCAAATAACTTGATGTGCCTGCAACTTCGTTCACATGGAATTTAATTGCACACTCAGAAGCGTTGAATTTTTGAATGATATGAACAAAAAATATTTAGTGTTACTGTGAAGTGTGCGGAATGAAGGTGCGAGATCTCGGTTATTAAGTAGATTTCAATTGCAAACTCATCGTCACTTTATTTGTGCCCCATCATGTAAAAACTACTGAATAAAGTTTAATGGGGTTTTCAGATGTGTATTTGGCCAAGGTGGAGGTAACAGGCTTTGTTTCTTCGCAGTCTGCCCAGGGAAAGACAAAATATTCTACTTTGAAATTTAAATGGAAAACGCCCTTATATTATTTATAAAAAAACAACAACTTGAAATCAACCTTAAAAAAAAAAAAGAATTAGTTCATCTCAAAATTCAAAAGATGGCGCTGTATATTTTTTAAAACAAGCTTATGAGTGTCCAATTGAAATCTATTTAATAACCACGATTTCACACCTTCATTCCATGCACTTCATGGTACAACAATTTCAGTTCATTCCAAAATTCAACAGATGGCGTTGTACATTTTTAAAACGCACTTAGTCGGGGACACAGTCTCTCAATAATTTAGAGTGCATCACCTGTAGGATTATGAATGAACTGCAACACCTTAAACGAGCACACATCTACACTGGCTGGAGAAAAAAAAGTGACACAACCAAAGATTTTGTTCAGTCAGATTTAGCTTTGATAACAGCACACAATGTGGTGGCCACCGCCAGTTCATGTGTGAAAATGATTCATTCCTCATGTTCCCTTAACCACCCTCTCACAACTTGTCCTGGAATATGTTCAGTTCTCGTCACATTGTGTGTGTAGAAATGCTCTTACGTTCACTATTAAACATGGCTATGGATTTTACTTTTGATTTTTTTCTTCAAATAATTAAGTGATCTCCATTAATTTTTTTCTGAGCACATTTCTCCCACAAAGTTGAATAAATTGTTTTGATAATGCATTGAAGGGTTTTTAGCCTAGTTCCAATAACTTAAATTAGTTGTCATTAGTCAACTCATTAGTTGTTTTCTTTGGTTGATGCAGCCCAATAATTTGATCATTCTGAAATAGTGACTTTTTTTTGGCCAGGCAGTATACAAATTAAAAATTTATTTAATAATTGATTTAGGAGTCAGCTTCTCAATGCATTTAGTGGAAGACAATGTTATTACAAAGTGCCATAAATGTTACACATCAATAAAATCAGGGCTACTTGATAAATAATATGATACTTGTTATACTTGATAAGTTCATTCCTCACCTCGGTAAAGCTCCAAGACACTGCTCGTCCTTTTTTGTCCACTTGGGGGCGTCTCATAACTTCCTTCCCTCCCTGGAACAGCACCAGAGATGGCAGTTGCTTGGAGAGAGGAGATGTGCTCACCTTGTACCTGACATCATTATGACAAAAAAAGAAAAATTAATGACATTGACCCATCTTTAATTTAAAAAAATGTCTCAGCCCAGCTTGAATGATGCACATTCTAAAAAAAAAAGTTGCTTACTTCTTAGACACGTCGCCATAGCGGCCCACGTCCACTTTTCCAAACTTCAGCCCTGCACAGTTGTACCTGGTGACAAAAAGACAGGTGTTAGAATACTTCTCTTTACTCATGTCCCAGGATGCACAATGATGTACAAGACAAAATAAGCCGTGTAGCTTTTCTACTGTGGTTGTGTCTTACTTCAATGACAGATCAGCATAGACGGACGCGAACGACTGACACTCAGAAGACCAGTTAGCGAAGAACTCCACAATCCAGGTCACACGGTTGTCTCGTTCCAATTCCTCCTGAAGACCAAACAAAAACAAAGAAATCAGAAGACAGAGGATTCTTGTTAATATAACCTGTAAGTGTTCTGTCAAGTAAATTATCGTTGTGTGATAAGTTTTAGAAACAAATGCCCTCAGAGTCCTGAGTGAAGAATAAAGGTCTCTGTTTGTATGAAACATAATTATTAATATGATTCTCACATCTATGGTCTTATCACTGAAGTACTTGATGTACTCTGGGCCCATGTACAGGGGAGGCTTGCAGGTCATGAGAAACACTGAAAAACAAGAAAAAGCATACAAGTATGACAAAGATTAAGGATATGAGCTGGAAAAGAATTTGTCGATTACGGTTAAAAAAAAAAAAAAGAAAGACAGTGGTCAAACAAAAGACACTCGTGATATAAAAAAAATCTGCAGTAGTGGAGGAGCAACTACAATGCTGTGTGTCATTTACTGTACGTTTCTAGTCCAGAATCTAACAAAGTGTTGCAGATGTGCACTTTCCTAGGAGACATCCTGTAGCTCTGGTTAAAGCAGTAAGACTTCATGTGCCTCACTGCAATCGTAAGACTGATCCACCATTTTCATAATATAAAGATCTCTTTGTGAAAAGGTAGCATACACTGTGAAATATACAGATCTATTTGTGAAGAGATAGCATCATTGGCTATCTAACAGGCACAAAGAAAAAGGACTATATGGATAAAGGACATAAAAAAATTACATTTTGATTAAAGACACAAAACTTCAAATACACCCAAACTGCTAAAATTTCTCTCATTAGGTCATATTTAGAATGTCTTGACTGATGACTGATTCAAGTATTAAAACAATGCAGTTTCAGTCAAAGTTTACTAAATTTAGCAGGAAAAAATATTTTTACATAAAATAAAGCTCTGGTGCTAAAATATAAAAAGCTTTGGTCGAAGAATTATCAATGAAATGTTAAAAAATTACACATTGGTGACTTGATTTTTGAAGTCCTACAAGTCCATTGAGTTAAAAGGCACCCATTATGCAAAATTCAGTTTTTAGTCATTTTAGACTTTCAGATGTGTCTCCAAACGAAAGAATCGATTTTTCCCCCTAGTGACCTCTTAAGGAGGTACCTTCAGCTGACTTCTTGTTCAGCTCTGCTGTGAAATAAGTGAAATAAATGGGGAAATAAGGAATAAGGAGTGAAAAACGGCGTGTGTGTGTTGTGTACTGACCGATGCACAGGGTCAGGTAGAGCAGTCCCATGCGGATATCTAGTCTGAAGAACAAGATCACATTGGCCACTTTACAGAAGAGAATGATGTTTCCTACATGCTGTTCAACCGTTACTGCACAAATGAAGGAAAGAAAAGAAGATAAAGGTGAGAATACACATGTATGAGTGTAATTAGACACAAACAAGGCTAATTACAAAAGATTGGAAGTTTCAGAAGGCGTCCGTCATCTTGAAACATGTGCATTCCACAGGACTGGGTTCTTGACTGACCTCAGAATAGCTTAGGAAGATTATCATGTATACAGTAAACACAGCTAGTTTTGAGGACCACCGGTTTTTAACGACTGCATTGTTGTTTGTTTTAAAGTGTTGATATGTAAGCAATGTAGGAAGGGGAGAGGGGAAAAAAAAAAACTTACTTGCTCTTCTGTTTTTCATCATGACTATCGCACTGAGAAACATCAGTATTTCGACCTCTCTCTGGGGAAACAAACGAAAATGTGGATTTTATACAAAAGTAGATAGTAATGTATTGTCACAGAACACGGACTGACTCTAGTAAGTTCAACTGTAACATAACCTGCATGTGGTGTTAGATACAGAAAACAAGGTTTAAGAGAAAAGGAAGTCCAATAAGAGTTACACATATACCGATATTGCTACTGATTTACATTTACAGCATTTATTCTGAATGACTTACTTTAAAAAAAATCTCATTATACATCTTTCTTGAGGAGTTGTCGGCTAAGGGCTTTGCTCAAAGGTACAAACATGGCAACTTGGAGGTGCTGAGGTTAGAACCATATCTCTGCCCTACCACGTTTTGGGCCCTTGAGCAAGGCCCTTAACCCTCAAATGCTACAACGTGTAACATAAGTGAAAGTCGCTTTGGATAAGGGTGTCTGTCATTCATGGAAATGTATTAATTGGCACATTGCTGCTGATGACTGGATTCTAATTTTGACCCTTGGTGTTGGACTAGTGATCAGAAGGTCATAGGTTCAAATCCCACCACCATCAATTTGACACATTTGAGCCCTTAACACTCAAATGCTCAGATGTATAATGAGATAGAAATGTAAGTCGCTTTAAATGCCATGCATGTTATGATTCTGTGCTCATCCACACCCAGCGCTATTCTCTCTATATAAAAGACTAGCATGACTTCAGACCCCTATACATTAAGCTACATCATGTGTTCCGCTACTGTGGAGGAAAAAAAAAAAAAACACCCCTATCCCATAATCATTCTCCAAACATGCTGTCTTGAAACCATTTTTTAAATCTTGATTTGTAGACACAAACCCAGTCGAAGTCGCAGGGGTTCCCGTCCTCCCTCTGCGTTGAAAGATGTTCGCAGATACCCGGAGTCTTGCGGACCATCAGGAAAGCCAGCGACATAAAGAACGACGCCACGTAATACGGCCTCAAGAGCCATTTATAAACTTGCGGTAAATGATACAGGAACGCGAACAGAGGAGTCAGCAACGCCATTTTGTTCCCCAGAAGAAGAAAAAAAGTGCAGCACGGGTAACGAACGCAAACCGTTAATAAAAGCAGGGAGTGCAGTGCGGCGCTGCTGAGGGTTTTACCTACGTAACAGACGTGTTTGCCGACGTAACAGAGGTCACTGCGGACGACGTGAGAAAAACATAGGCCACGCCTGTTCCTGGCGCACGCTGCGATTGGATAGCTCAGGGAACCCGCTTATAATAGTGTTCTAGTGCACTTCTCAGGGTGCACAAGCCATTTTTCTAGATGCCACAGAGGTTACCTAGGTAGGGAACATGAGGGCGCTTGAGACTCAGCTGACGCAGGTTATATAGGAAGACGTCTTTGCAGTCTTCCGTGTGTTTTAATAGTGTAAGTGTCAGACAATTTGCGCCCATTAAAACATTAATTTATGTATTCACTTCCACTTATATAAAGTAGATGTCCACTACAAAAACAAACGCGTATAACAACAATTTGAGTTCTTTAACGGATCTTACATAATGACATGTAATGTGCATCCTCAGTGAGTTAAATTGCGATTGTAATTCTGATATCCCAATAGTATGTGCATTACGGTAGAAACTAGTAAACTCCACGGACTACACTCAGACTCAGTTTTGTTACCAAGAGCGTCAACAAACTCTTCTCACAACACGTCAAACTGATAAGTTCATGTTGTAAAAACACATTCTTGAACATGACAGAGATATTTTCATCTCTCTACGGTCAAACTGAAGCTCAGGGACCTTCGGGACCATCAGGAATGGGGTTCGGGCCCGGAAAACCACTGGCACCACCGGTACCCCAAAACCCAGTACACATGGCGATGCCCATTCCACACCAGCTTGTAGATGAGGGGCCCCCTCTCCGAAAACAAAGTGCTGCCATGAATGAACCCTTTTACTTAGTGCGAGAGCTGCCAAGTGAGTACATTTCTGAGCTTATTTTCTTAAACATGCTTACTTTCTTTATTCTGTACAATCAGTTGGCACTAAGACTCAGTCCTTTTAAAGTGTGCATGCTGTTACAGGGGTAAACATTGTATTGATTATTCTATACATTCCAATAATCCTGCTTTCAACGCACCACAACCAGCTGCTAAACTCGACTTAAGAAATAAGAAACTTATTGACAGTCAGTGTCAATGACTTAATCAAGTAACCACAAGTGAACAGACTCTCTTATTCATTGGTTCATCTTCAGTATCCTATACCATGTACAGTACACTGGGAATAAGATGGATGGATGCGATGCCAGTCCATTACAGAGTACCACACACACACACACACTTACACTGACAACTAGAGGCAATTTAGCACAGACCAAGACCACCTCTTGGTATTTTCTTGGACAGAGAGAGAAAACTGGAGGACCTGAATGAAGCTCAGGATCAGACCATGAACCCTGTAGATGTAGACTGTAATAACTTAAACAACTCAGTCAATTTGTTATGACTGAAAATGCATCTGTTCTATGTTCTTCATCTTGTCCTGTTCCTATATTTCTAGTGGAAAATGAACTGACTGGAAACACCAACCTAATTACACACTACAATCTGGAACATGCATACAACAAGTTTTGTGGTAAGAAGGTGAAGGAGAAGCTGAGCAACTTTCTCCCAGAATTACCAGGTAAGTACATTTAAGATTAATCTGAAATCAGTAATGCAGAGTAGTTTGTGGTTATACTCCTTACTTACATATGGAAGGAGGCCCAAAAGCCTGGATCCATTAACGACAATTTGTTTAAAAGTGTAACTTAGAGAAACGCTCAAATTCATGGCTTCTCTCACTGTGGTACTTGTGTATAAGCTGAATGCATTAAATTTGAGAAGAGCCTGCAGCTCTTTTCTGCAGGCAGTTCAGGTCTTCATCCAGAACACCCCAAAGGACTAAACTGATCGGAGTTGCTTCATCCAATGATCACACTGGTGCTGACACACATCTTGCAGACGCAATTTTCTACTTTGGTGTAATGTTTGTTTTGGACCAACTGTGGGGAAAAAAAAAAAAAAAAGTTAATTGGTACAACATCTAATCAACATTCTGTTAGTAGTTTCAATCCCTTCATGGGTGTAAAATGAAAAAGAATAATATAATAAAAAATAAAATGTTTGTTTATCCAGACTTTTGGGCCACAATATATATAGTAAAAGACATTTTCTTTGAACAGGGAATATTGGCTTGATTTTTGAAAGTGAAAACAAGATTCACTTAATCTCCTTTTCCAAGGTATGATAGACACACCAGGTCTCCAGGATGGAAGTTCTTTGCGCTCCCTTATTGAGAAGCCACCAGTGTGCAACAACTCCTTCAGTCCTCTTACTGGAACCATGCTCACTGGGTTCCGACTACACACCGGCCCTGTAAGTGTACTGGTTTTATTATGTCAGGCAGGCCTGCCTCCTGGACATTACAAAGTGCTGACGCTATTGACTTTAGTACAAGACATAAACATAAATAACTAGTTTTTGTGAATTAGATGTTTCACAGTACGATTTTTAAAAAAAAGTTGTACATGGGGTGTTCAAGTCAAACCAGGACTTTTGATTGTGCAGAGTAACAGAACACAGTTCTGAGATTAAAAACTATTTATATTTCTCTATATAATCCCCTGCTACATTAATGGACTTATCCCAGTGTTTCGCTAGAACTTGGATACCTTCAACAAAGTTTACAACGTTTTCTCAGTACACCTGATGATCAGACTGCCTGCTCCACATCAATTTCACTGCTGAAGGGCTAGCCTCTCATGTTCTTCTTTTGGTGGAAATCTCTTGGAGCGAGGCCAGGACCGTACAGGGACATGGCACTAATCTCAGCTGCATTCCTTCAATGTGCAGTAGTGCCTTGGGCAGTATATGGTTGTGCATTGTACGCATTTTGTGATCAAACAGGCCTATTTTTTCCCTGTGAACATTATGCACACCTTGTGGAAAATGTACATGAATAATACCACATTTGTCCCAAAAAACACTGGCTATAACTTTACCTGCGGTTGCAATTGCATGGAATGTTTGGGAAGTAGTGTGTGTTTTCACCTCCATTGTTTTGATTCACATTTTATTCAGGGGTTAAATGATGTACTCATGTTTCATCATGCAATCAAGAAAATCCTGTTTCATGAGGTATCTCATGACATGCCAAGTCCCCATTTGACTTGAATGCCTCTCATATACTGTAGCAATAAATTAATTATGCTTGTTAGGTCATATCAGTCCTCTGAATTACAACACTTTATCTGTATTTTGACAAAGAGCATATTTTCCCATGTACCAAACGTAATGATAAGAATTAGCTAACATGCTTTTCTCTCCACACTGCCTTGACCTCCTCAAGCTTCCCGAGCAGTACAGACTAATGCACATTCAACCCCCAAAGAAGAAGAGCAAGCATAAACACAGACACCACAGACCCCAGGACCCCTTACCCCCAGGTATCAAGTTTCTCACTATAATTTCATTGCATCAATATTTTATCATGACTCACTATTTTACTTGATTTTTAGCTTTACATATTATTTATTGTGCTGCTCTGTGTAACAGAAACACCATCAGATTCAGACCACAAGAAAAAGAAGAAGAAGAAAGATGATGATCCTGATAGAAAGAAAAAGAAGAAAGATAAAAAGAAAAAGAAGGTTTGTAAAATAATGATATTCTGACTGGATATTTAGTTCAATAATTCAATCTTACGTTTAGCTACTACTACTAATTTCAATATTGAAGGCTTTCCATTCACTTCCCAATTTATCCAGGCTTGGGTCTGGGACTGAGAGTGCAGTGACTTGTGTACCTCTGTGGCTTAAGAACTTCATTAGGGATATGAAACCTGGTCTTCTGTGAGACAGTTGGAGATACTCCCCCACTGTACGAACAAAGTGTGCAGACTTAAATGCAATTATAAAGATTATAAATGCATAAAAAGATTTACAGATCAAAAGAGCAGTGTGAGGAATAACTTATAGAAGGTGAAACTAGCGTTGAAGACAAGCCACGCAGAAGGAGACCACTAACAGTGACAAATGGATTTTCAAATAGGAGTCGAGAGTTGGATCCAATGATGGCGCAAATGCAATAGTTTGTGGTGGTAGACTACTGTATGTTGAGTAGTAGCTTTGTAGAGGAAGAGTTATTCTACTAACATGCACAATTTGAATGATGCATGTCGATTATTAAAAAGTCATGCCCACTTTTGCATTACTTTTGTGTTCAGCCCTATAATACACACCAGTTGATTCCGTAGGCCCCACTACATACTGCATTTATTTAGTATAACAGCGCTGTATACCATAGCAGTGAATAAGGATGCAGAAAGCTGCACCAAGACTCAGTGTGCTTACAATAGAGACTTCCATAAATATTAAATAAACATCTCCTTAACAAAAATATATTCACATAGACATTTGCAAGAATAATGCCATTAAACAAAATCCCATTTTTTAAATTAGTTATTTTAAAATCATCATAAAAGAGAATCTGCCATACAAGTCCCTGGTTATGAACTATTGCTATAAAAGGCAATAACATTAGAATGATTGCATTGATAATAACATTCATGTTGTAACAGGAAGTTCCTGTGCTGTTAAACAAATATAATGCACAATTTCTGACCAATCAGAATTGAGCATTGAACCACACAGTAGTACAATGAAAAATAATAACATATTAATACACAGCCCTAAATGAATTAAATGATTAAAATTTTATCTATATTGTGTGTAATAAAATTATATTTTGCTGTTTGTTCTCAGAACCGTCACAGTCCTGATCACCCCGGCATGACCGGCTCTCAGCCTAGCACCAGCAGTCTGAGGTAGAAGCACACAGGAGGGGAGATGGAGAGAGAATTCATTGTAAATAGCATTAAAAGACAAGTGGGAAGAGTGATCCTTTTAATACTGTGTGTGTGTGTGTGTGTGAGAGAGAGAGTGTGTGTGTGTGTGTGTGTGTGTGTGTGTGTGTGTGTGTGTGTGTGTGTGTGTGTGTGTGCGCGTGCGCGGAGAGGGAGAGAGGGCACTGCATGAACAGTGGACTAAGCGGTGCAGACCTTTATGCCTTTATTTGTACTCTTGTATGTTACTTGTGTATATGCTTCGGACAAGACAACGACCATTTTTGTTACGTCAGTTAGAAATTGTCTGTTTACTTATGCAATTATTAATGAAAAATGTCATGGACACTGTGAACATCTTTGAATCAGTAAATTACTTTTTTACTTTTTTCCTGTGATTCATATTTTGCTTTCTTTTTGTTGCACCTCCAATACTTAAAATACGAGTGGTCTTCTATTCAGTTGTGGATTACTTAAGTAACCACTTAGGAAAGTACAGTTCCAGCCAAAGGTTTGGACACACCATCTAATGCAATGGCTTTTTAAAATAATTTTTTTACATTGTAAAATAATATTAAATACATCTCAACTACACAGTAACACAATGAATTATGACATTAATTAAAAAGAAACAACATAATTAATTTAAGATGTGAAGATCAGTCCATCTGCAAATTTGCAAGAATGTACGGTATGTTCAACTGCAGTCAGAAAAACCATCAAACATTACAGTAACACTGGATTTCATGAGGCTCATTCCAGGAAAGGAAGACCAAGACTTACATCTGCTGCAAAGAAGAGTTATAAGTCTAGAAATTACAAATTAAGACCTCAAATTAGAGCCTGTTCAGAGCTCAAGTAGCAGACAAACTTCAATATCAGCTGTTTATCTGAGATATTTTGTATGCCTTCATCATTGCATTACTCATTACAATGTAGAAATTAATTAAAATATCTTTGAATTGGAAAATTCATACTTTTGAATGACAATGTGTAGAGGAAAATGAAACACCAAAGCAGTAATAACTCAATTTATAGTCAGAGATAAAATATAAAAAAAAAACACCATAAGAATGCTTATGATGTGTCCTTCCATTGTAGAACATCTCATTACAGAATTAAATATAAAGTTTGAATGCAACAAGTAGGCGTGGGTGTTTAAAGTACAGTATTTTGTCCTCATTTTACTCAAAACTCTCTATAAACGAGGAAGAATCCAATTAAAATGCAACTTATAGTTAAAATTCTCTGGCAACCCTGGGATTTCTCTGGCTCCTAGTCACAGAGCCTACACTGTTTCAGCTACCACACCTATAGGCATTTTCGAAATGGAGGGAAAAAACTATATACAGTACATGTCGAACTTTTATTATGAGAAAGCTTAACTTGTATAAAGACAAACAAATCCCTGCTAACAGAAGTGCATCATCAAAAAAAATTTTTTTTCAGTCCACAAAAACATTCATGGCAGTTTCCAGTATGTCAGAAAATACAATTAGCTTATCGTATTTTCCTAATATCATGAGATTCCACAATTCTGTATCCAAAGTATACAGAATTATATACTACTGTTTTTATATACAATATAAATCTGATATGAAAAATGTAATCATACACTTGAAATAATATGCTATAAAAGCTCAAAGTGCAATTATCAAATACATCTACAGTATGTGCATTTAGTCATTTGGCTGTTCTTCGTTACAGTTGAGACAGTATACAGTTGAGTTTAGGATTAAAGGTCTTGTTCACTGACTCATTATGCATTAAAACAACAATAAGGAGTTCAGTAAGCAAATGTCCATTTTCATTTACCTATTACTAAATGTAGTAACTTGGATGTAATAATATAACAGGGTCATTGGTTATTATGCTTTTGGAAAACCTCTTTCTGTCTGAAGACATTGATCAAGTTCAATAGTTATCAAGTGCTGATAAAGTAAAAAAAAAAAAAAAAGGCACACAATATTAGAATTTGGGTCTCAGCTCTAACTGGAGTTAGTTGAAGTGGTTTGTGATGAAAGCAGCTAGTCAGCATAACGTGATGCTTCATAGTCAATTGCATTACATTCCTCAATCATTAATTAAAAAGTAGTGTGTAGTATAAAGCTAAATTCCTGCCAGAATAACCAGGGTTGGTACCAAGTTTTTGTATGCTTCTGTAAACAACCAAACATATTCACAGCACAGCAGATGTATTAGTTTAGTGATGCCCATAATACAAAGCACCATAAAAAAGCAAAGCAGTCAGAAATATGAACATGACAGAATGTTCACAGCTAAAAGGTGAAAGAGTGTCTCGTGTAAAAGATGTGGCTAAATCCTCCAGTAAAGCAGCTCAGCTACTGCCCTGCATCGGCTACCACGGACAGAGACTCGCTCTTCCTCCTGTTATTGGGTGCCATTTCTTTTCGAGTCTTGTTTGTCATAAATGACAGATTCATTCTAGATTGCTCATTCATATGAAATGAAGGAGGTTTTGCTAATATTTCATTACATTTACCATAAATAAATTTATTAATTTAAATTCATACATTTATCTAAATAAGCCATTGAGTCTGCTTGTAAAAAAGCTTTCATAGAATACAAATGTTTTTCTGAACAAATAGCTTTTTTTTTTCATTAATACATATACATTTTGTTCAACTTCCCCTGTGTGTGGTTACAAATATCTTTGTTCACATTCAGCTTGTTAACTAAGGTCTATTATTTTATTTAAAAAAAAAAAAAAAACCCTGCTGGTTCGGTCACTAGACGTAAAAGTTGCGTCTGTAGAATTTACAGATTGTGTGATTTGAAATTTTGGACCTTTTAGCAATTGATCCCAACATTTGACTGAATAGAAATTTCCCTAAATGTCAAATTAAAAATGTCCATCGTGGAAAGCTTCAGTGGCTTGAATTCAAGTTTGTTGTTCAGAAAAGCAAGAGTGCATCTGCCTTTTTCACAAATCAGTTTGCTATATTGTTCCTTTTTAAACTTCATCTGTATCAAGCACCTCACTGCTGAGTTTATCAGGGCCATTTGCTGATTGGTTAAGAACAACTGCCTGGTCCTGTATCTTCTTCTGTTTAATAAGTTGTCTGCGATGGTAGAACAGATATCCTGGCAACAGGAAGCCAACGGCTGAGAAAATCAGCAGCCCAAAGTTGATCTGTTGGTGCAACAATAACACATAAAAGTCTATAAGATGCAGCAAAGACTTTCAACTAATACTGTTTGGTCAAAAAATGTTGCTGTTCCAGAAGGGCCTACAAGGAAGACACCTAAGGGAGATGGTGAAATGAATGGAATTGGGAAAAGAATGCAAGTCCAATGCATTAATTAAAAAGCTTAACCTTTTTTAGGGAACAAAGAAATGGACTTTGGAGCAATGGAAAAATGTCATATGGCGTGATGAATCCATCATGGACCCTTTACTAGAGCGATGGGTGCATCAGGGTAAGAAGCAAAGGGCAGGAAATAATACACCCGTCATGCATAGTGGCCACTGTACAAGCCTCTGGAGGCTGTGTTATGATCTGGGGTTGCTTCAGTTGGTCAGGTCTAAACTCAGCAACATTGTGTGGCAATAAAATAAAATCAGCAGTTGACCTGAATGTACTGAATGCCCATGCGAACATTTATGCATTTTTTTCTGCCTTGATCGCACGGGTATATTCCACGACTTGAATTATGAAAGAGTGATTCTGGAATCATTTTCAGACATGAACTGGCCACCACATTACACACCATAATGAAAGCTATAGGGTCAAACTACGGCGGCTAAACATGTGTGTAATTCTTTTTCTGGTCCAGGTAGTGTGTGATTTGGCTTATTTAAATTTTGGGAAAAAACATCCTTCAGTATCTTTACACAGATAGTTTTTACACTTTTAGGGCTCTGATTAGTCAACAAGGCTTTACAGTTAAATTTATATCAACATCTCATGCTTATGTGGACAATTTTAAGAGTGGAACTTTTAAATCCTAAACAAAATTATAATTCAAATGAATATATGTTACCTCTGTGTGCAACACATAAAGAGCATCATACAGTATGTTTAGTGTCAAATCCTCATGACGGTTCATCTCCACATTATATGGACTGTACTTTAAATATCATGATGGCTTACACTTTACACTGACTTTGGCATTCTGATTAATATTTTGCTTGTGCTTTTTCAGGTATGTATATTTGTGTGTGTTTCTCACCCAGTAAGGGTTTCCCCTGAGTGGACCCAGCATGCAGACGAACAGTGGCTGCTGTAGAAGAGCGAACACGGCGCTCAGTAGAGACTGCAGGCCCGTCAGAGTTCCAAAGTGGTTAGATGGATACCTGACAACCAAGGAAGTGAATGCTATTTCAAATGCATAAAACTGTATATTCTAAGTGGGAATTATCAAATTCGCCAGAGATAAATCAGAAGATAATTATAGAGTGTGTTATAAGCTGGAGGGGAATTGTTAGTACGCAATATTGATGTTTTCTCCAACTGACCAGAAATAATACAAGATACTTAAAGAAAGAGCAGACAGGGGGACAACCAAACCCGATGATATAAGAAGTGACTAGTGTAATATGAAAACTAATCTCTCACACAGCAAAAACTAGTCACAGCCAAACGATACATGGTTCAACAAAAGTCAAAGGAGACTACCATAATAACAGACCTTGTCAGTGATATAATAGTGCATGTGTATACACTGACCAGCCAAAAAAAAGTTACCATCTGGATTTAAGTAAGCAAACAGGTAGGAGCCTGTACCTGGATAATTACTGCAGTGATTCATATGGTTCAGCTGGCAACAAGTTACTTATTTCTAACTGATGTAGTGAGTATTTTCTTGTCTTTTAAACAACCATGTAAGAAGACATATCCTGTGTTTGTGGCAAAGATGTTACTCTGTTTCAGAAGGGTCAATTTATTGTCCTGCATCAAGCAAAGAAAAGAACTAAGGGGACTGCTGAAACTACTAAAATTGGGTTAAGAACTGTAAAACACATAATTTAAACCTGGAAGGATAATGGCAAAACATTGTCTTTGAGGGAGAAATGTTGTTGGAAATATATATATAAATATAATTAGATTTGGTTTATGAGAATTTTTTTGGAATACCAGCCAATTCCAGAATGAATTATGCTCGTAATCCAAGGTTCCACTCAATGAAAAGTTTATATATATAAACTTTTCATTGAGTCTAATTGGACTAAAAGGCTTCAGTTTGCAAGGAAGCATAAATAATGGGCTGTAGATTAGAAAAAGGTGTCACATGGTCTGGTAAGTCCAGATTTTCCTGTTCCAGAGCAATGGAAATGTCAGGATAAGTAGGGAGCCGAATGAAGTGATGCACCCATCATGCATGCTGCCTGCTGTACAAACCTCTGGAGGCAGTTACTTCCACGGTTATGATCCACGGTTACTTCAGTCGGTCATATTTAAGCTCAGCAATGTTCTGTGTTGCTAAAATGCCGTCAGCTAATGACCTGAAAGTACTGAATGACCTGGGTGTACCATCAATGCATTTTTTTCCTTCCCTGCAGGTACAGGCATATTCCAAGATGACAATGTCAGGATTCATCTGGCTCAAATTGTGAAAGATAGAAGGTTCAGAGAGCATGAGACAGCATTTTCATGTATAGATTGTATTGTATTGTATTGTATTGAGTCCAGACCTCATGTCCTGGAGAAGGCTTTATGCAGACATACCAAATGCAAGATTCTGGTGAGAAGTTAATGTGACTCTGGATAGACATAAACGTTGCAACATTGCATAAGCTTACTGAAACAATGGCACTGCTGTAATTAAAGCAAAAATGGGCCCAATTAAATATTAGAGTGTGCAATTTTTTTATGGCAGGGCAGTGTATATGGAATCACTATCTATTGTATGAAAGTCAGGCCATCATTTACTACAAAAAGTTTACTGCATCAAGAAATTGGAGGTATACAGACAAACACAGATTCAGAGAGAGAGAGAGAGAGAGAGAGAGAGAGAGAGAGAGAGAGCAAGCCAAGAGAGCTAAGTTAAAAGTGTTAAAGAAGGAAAAAGTCCTGAGTATCTCAAGAGCAGGACATGTTAACATCAAAAACTTAAAATGAATAAACCTAGTACTTATTATTATTATTCTTTTGGGATATTGTGAAATTCTGATCTATTGGCGCCATGAAAAAAGAGGCAAAATTATTGATAATAATTTTTGCCATTTATATTTATTTTGCTCAACCTATTTAGCTCAAATTTAACTTGAACTAAAATATGCTTACCAAAACTGGAACTGGGACTAGAACGTTTTAAGAAAATGCAACTGAATATTCTTAAAGAACTTATATTCTAGAGAAGGCTTTAGCTAATATTTTGAAAAGAATAACCTTTTCTGTTTTGCATAATGCATTTTAAAAAGATTTTAAAAAAAACATGAGCTCCCAAGCCTAAAAATACTACATACTGTACATATTATATGTTAAAAAATATATACAGTATAAACATCCATCCATCCATGAAATTCTGTAATCTAACTAGGGACCATGAAGGCCAGTGTTGACCATTGTATTTATTCACATTTTTACAACCATGGTAGGACCTCCAGTCAACATTCACACACTACAGGGAAATTAGCCTAATCTCCATGTCTTTGGGAGAAAACCCCCGGGCAAAACATGCAAACTCCACGCACGCTGACCAGAGGTGGGAATCGAACCCGGACCCTGAACATTGTATCGAATTGGATTGAAACTTACACAGCAGCATACAGTCCTCCACAGCAAGAATGAATGAAACCTCTTACAACAGTATGAAGAACAAAGGACACCAACTATGACAGCAAGGGAGAAAAAAATATATATAAAATTATAAATATTAGGCAGCGATTGAACAGTCAGTTTTCAAAGTTGATGTGTTGGAGGCAAAAAAATAAGGGCAAACATAATGATCTAAGCAATTCTGACAACGTCCAGATTGTGGTGGTTAGAGCAACACCAAAACACCTCTACTAATTAAGGCATGGAGTGAGCCCTCTGAAGTTGTGTTGCGATATCTGGCATCAAGACGTTATAGCAGCAGATCCTTTAAGTTCTATAAGTTCCAATGTGGGGACCTCGGTGGGTTGCACTTGGTTGGTCACATCCCATAAATCAAATTAAGATCTAGGAAAGATCAAGGCTAAGTCAACACTTGGTCAAACAAACTGTTTCTCAACTTCTTTAAACCACTCTTATTTTCACATTGTAGCAGGGTGCATTATTCTGCTGAAATCTATTGGCGAATACTTTTGCCAAGGAGTGTACTTGGTATGCAACAATGTACTGTAGGAATGATACATGTCAAAGTAGCAGAACCCAAGGTTTCCCAACCAGAACATTGCCATGACAACCCACAGTATCTACTGACATACCTTCTTCACATAGTGCATCTCTTTCCCAGGTAAGTGATGAACATGCATTCAGTTGTCCACATAATGTAAAAGAAAATGCAATTCATCAGACCTTCTTCCATTACCCCATGGTCTAGTTCTAGTGTAGGCACTTTCATAATTGGACAGCAGCTACAGTAGCTCTTCTGGGGGGATCAGACCAGATGACCTAGCCCACAAGACCTGGCATTTTGGAAAGGCTCTAACCCAGTCATCAAGCCATCGCAATCTGGTTATAGTCAATGTCGCTCAGATCCTTAGGCTTGCCCATTTCTCCTGCTTCCAACACATTAACTTTAAGAACTGTCTGTTCACTTGCTGCTTAATACTGCATATCCCATCTTTTGACAAGTATCACTGCAATGAGATAACCAATGTTAACAATGTTAAGGCTGATGGGCGTATATATATTCACATACATATATATTCTTACATCAAAATGAATGGCATTTAGGCACTGTTTATAAGTATGTGTACTACCTGGAGAGGAAGGTTGTCTATCAAGCATGTGATACCAAAAATCACTAGTAAGAGATTGGTAAAGATAAAAGCTCGGATTGCATTGGTGAGTTTCTGGATCTTTCTGTCTCTCTTGGGTGGCCTGTGAGAAAATATGACTATATTATCAGTGATAGATGAATAAATGTATTAAAATGAGATAATTAGTAGAGCTCTGGTTAACTAGGTTATTTTTTCTACTCTCGACAGCCACCTTTTCTCTCCATCCACCAAGCTATTGTCCTCCTCACAGTCTTTCATCCTCCAGTCCATGATGTACCCAATAAGAGGTGAAGTCAGGAGACAAAGCAGCTGCATAGTGCCGAAGACAGATGAGTAGAAGCTCACTGAGGAAATGTGTACACCAACCATCAGATACTACAACATTCTTGAAATGGAAAAAGCAACTTGTTTCTACTGTATGATAGATTTTTCTTACCTTGTTCTTCTGACTCTTTCACCAACTCTTCTGGAGCTGGACCAAATAAAGTTAAGCATGTAAACACATGATTGAATGATGTCATGACTAGAAGCACTTTTTTTACTTAAAGCATTTTTTGCTTAAAGCATAACTATTCACTCACTAACTCACTCATCTCAGAGGTGTTGATCTGCACAAATGATCAAATTTCATCACATTTCATACAAACTTTCATCATTTCTTTCGATTGTGTAAAGCTGCTTTGAGAAAATGACAGTTGTTAAAAGCTCTATACAAATAAAATGGAATTGTATTGAATTGAAGTGATATAAAAATTATTATTATTTTTTTTAATGTGAAACACACAATTACACAATTGAAGATGATTAAGGCTCTGTTGGCAAAATATCATCACTGCTCACTTGTCAAAAGACTCATCAGCACACTGTCCACCCTCAGTGTGAGGGGTAGTGAAGGAAGAAAAGAAAAATAGTCCAAAGAATTAAGTCCATTTAATTTATGAGTCCCATAAATGAATCAGTCTGTACTAGATGCTCACCATGAGGGTCACCGTGTGTAACCAGGAACTCCAGCATCTTATTCATGGCCCCCATATAAAATATGATGCGGAGCTGGGTCATTGCCATGGTGATCAAACTCCACAAGAAGATGGCAGAACACACAGAGCGGCGAAATGGCTGGGTACCTTAAAGCACACAGACACAATGGTACGCTTTTCTGTGGTTGGAGACGTATATGTGCATGTCAGCACTGTATGTATGCATATATATATACAGTATATCATTCTCACCCTGACTCTGTTGAGGTGCTCCAGAGCATTGTATATATTCATCCAAAACCTGTTTTTTAGTCATTTCCTGTTCTATGGTGGTTTCGTGTGTGTAGCAGCGATCGCCTGTCACTGTATGATCCATTGCTACACCACTCAGCTTTACTTTTTTGCTGTAAAGGAAGACATGGAGCAAATAGCCATAGAG